>WNWK01012863.1:52500-57716 GCA_009830355.1 Cherax destructor
AAAGCTAAACGGGACTACGAAATTAAAGTTGCTAGGGATTCGAAACTAACCCAAAAAGTTTTCCAGGTGTATAGAACAAAAGTTAGAGATAAGATAGGTCCCCTTAAAAATAATTATGGGTATCTTACTGACAAAAGGGAATGAAATGTGCTCTATTTTTAATAATTATTTTCTCTCGGTTTTCACTCAGGAAGACACTAATAATATCCCAAGAATTAGGTATTTTAGTGGGCCTGAAGAAGATAAATTATGTAGTATCACAGTCACTAGCGAAATTGTTATCAAACAGATAGACCGTTTGAAGCAAAATAAATCGCCAGGCCCTGATGAGCTTTTTTCAAGGGTTCTTAAGGAATGCAAAATTGAACTCTGTGAACCCTTAACTAACATTTTTAACCTATCTCTTCAAACAGGTGTAGTGTCTGATACGTGGAAGATGGCTAATGTAATTCCTATTTTTAAAGCAGAGGACAAGTCGTTACCATCAAATTATCGCCCAATAAGTCTAACATCAATTGTAGGCAAATTATTAGAGTCGATTATAGCTGATAACATAAGAAGCCATCTCGATAGGCATAATTTGATTAATGATACTCAACATGGATTAACCAGGGGCCGTTCCTGCCTAACTAATTTATTAACTTTTTTCAGTTGATCATGATAAAGAATTCGATATTGTTTATTTGGATTTTAGTAAGGCTTTTGATAGAGTACCACATCACAGACTGTTAAAGAAAGTGGCTGCTCACGGCATTGGGGGAAAAGTGTTTTCATGGATCGAGTCATGGCTACCAATAGGAAGCAGAGGGTGTGCATTAATGGGGTTAAATCTGAGTGGGGATCTGTAACAAGTGGCGTTCCACAGGGATCGGTTTTGGGCCCGTTGTTGTTTATAATATATATAAATGATCTTGACGAGGGAATTACTAGTGATATGAGCAAATTCGCTGATGACACGAAGATAGGTAGGATAATCGATTCAGACGTAGATGCACGGAACTTCAGGAGGATTTAGACAAACTCAATTCCTGGTCAGGAAAAATGGCAGATGCAGTTCAATATAGATAAATGCAAAGTTCTAAAGCTCGGGAATGTTCATAACCCTAGCACCAACCAGCTAATAATGTTGAACTCAGCCGTACAGACTGCGAAAAGGATTTGGGGGTTATGGTAACAGCAACCTCAAACCAAGTCAGCAATGCCTAAGCGTAAGAAATAAAGCAAATAGATTACTGGGATTTATATCAAGAAGTGTAAGCAACAGAAGTCCAGCGGTTATATTACAGGTTTATACATCATTAGTAAGGCCTCACCTAGATTATGCAGCTCAGTTCTGGTCTCCATTTTACAGAATGGATATAAATTCGTTAGAAAACATTCAGCGACGAATGACAAAGTTAATTCATAGCATTAGAAATCTTCCGTATGAAGAAAGATTGAAGACCCTTAAATTACATTCACTTGTAAGACGAAGAATGAGGGGAGACATGATCGAGGTATATAAGTGGAAGATGGGTATTAATAAGGGGGATATAAATAAGGTCTTGAGGATATCTCTCCAAGAGAGAACCCGCAATAATGGATTCAAATTGGATAAGTTTAGATTTAGAAAGGATATAGGAAAATATTGGTTTGGAAATAGGGTAGTTGATGAGTGGAACAGTCTGCCTAGTAGGGTCATTGAAGCTAGGACCTTGGGTAGTTTCAAATTTAGGTTGGATAAATACATGAGTGAGAGGGGTTGGATTTAATGATTAATGATACTCAACATGGATTAACCAGGGGCCGTTCCTGCCTAACTAATTTATTAACTTTTTTCAGTAAGGCTTTTGAGGCAGTTGATCATGATAAAGAATTCGATATTGTTTATTTGGATTTTAGTAAGGCTTTTGATAGAGTACCACATCAGAGACTGTTAAAGAAAGTGGCTGCTCACGGCATTGGGGGAAAAGTGTTTTCATGGATCGAGTCATGGCTCACCAATAGGAAGCAGAGGGTGTGCATTAATGGGGTTAAATCTGAGTGGGGATCTGTAACAAGTGGCGTTCCACAGGGATCGGTTTTGGGCCCGTTGTTGTTTATAATATATATAAATGATCTTGACGAGGGAATTACTAGTGATATGAGCAAATTCGCTGATGACACGAAGATAGGTAGGATAATCGATTCAGACGTAGATGTCACGGAACTTCAGAAGGATTTAGACAAACTCAATTCCTGGTCAGAAAAATGGCAGATGCAGTTCAATATAGATAAATGCAAAGTTCTAAAGCTCAGGAATGTTCATAACCCTAGCACCTACCAGCTTAATAATGTTGAACTCAGCCGTACAGAATGCGAAAAGGATTTGGGGGTTATGGTAAGCAGCAACCTCAAACCAAGTCAGCAATGCCTAAGCGTAAGAAATAAAGCAAATAGATTACTGGGATTTATATCAAGAAGTGTAAGCAACAGAAGTCCAGCGGTTATATTACAGGTTTATACATCATTAGTAAGGCCTCACCTAGATTATGCAGCTCAGTTCTGGTCTCCATTTTACAGAATGGATATAAATTCGTTAGAAAACATTCAGCGACGAATGACAAAGGTAATTCATAGCATTAGAAATCTTCCGTATGAAGAAAGATTGAAGACCCTTAAATTACATTCACTTGTAAGACGTAGAATGAGGGGAGACATGATCGAGGTATATAAGTGGAAGATGGGTATTAATAAAGGGGATATAAATAAGGTCTTGAGGATATCTCTCCAAGAGAGAACCCGCAATAATGGATTCAAATTGGATAAGTTTAGATTTAGGAAGGATATAGGAAAATATTGGTTTGGAAATAGGGTAGTTGATGAGTGGAACAGTCTGCCTAGTAGGGTCATTGAAGCTAGGACCTTGGGTAGTTTCAAATTTAGGTTGGATAAATACATGAGTAAGAGGGGTTGGATTTAATGATTAATGATACTCAACATGGATTCACCAGGGGCCGTTCCTGCCTAACTAATTTATTAACTTTTTTCAGTAAGGCTTTTGAGGCAGTTGATCATGATAAAGAATTCGATATTGTTTATTTGGATTTTAGTAAGGCTTTTGATAGAGTACCACATCAGAGACTGTTAAAGAAAGTGGCTGCTCACGGCATTGGGGGAAAAGTGAAGATCAAGAAAACGAATGGAGAGTTAGAAACGATGAAGAAGAAAGAGACTGCTGTGGAAACATCGAATGCCTTCTCCGTGCTACCCGATGAATGTGAGTCGACTACTGGGAACGTCACGACGAATGACACAAAGGAAGGTAAAAACATTGTTATTGTTGGGGACAGCCAGGTTAGAACATAAGAACATAAGAATGGAGGAACACTGCAGAAGGCCTACTGGCCCAAACAAGGCAGGTCCATATCAAAACCACCACTACCTAAGAATTTATTCCCGTACTCACGACATTAATCAAACCCAGCCCCTCCCACTCATATTTGTCCATCTCTTTAAAGCCACCCAAGGTCCTAGCCTCTATCACAGTACTCGGAAGATTGTTCCACGCATCTACAACTCTGTTCGAAAACCAGTACTTGTCTATGTCCTTTCTAAATCTAAATTTATCCAATTTAAATCCGTTATTTCTGGTTCTTACTTGGTTCGATATCCTCAGTATTTTATTAATATCTCCTTTTTTTATGCCCATCATCCACTTGTACACCTCGATGATATCTCCCCTCATTCTACGTCTCTCCAGAGAGTGGAGATTCAACGCTCTAAGTCTATCTTCATACGGGAGATTTCTTATACTGTAAATCATTTTAGTCATTCTTCTTTGTATGTTCTCCAATGAATCTATATCCATCCTGTAGTAAGGAGACCAAAACTGAGCTGCATAATCCAAATGAGGTCTCACTAGTGATGTATAGAGCTGGGCCAACTGCACCCAAGCACACCTGCACACTGTCGGTTGTCTAACACCTAATACCTCCTAACCTCAAACCTGCCACATAAATGCAAACTGCCAGCACATCACCACCGACAAACCCTACTACTTGAACTTTAGAATATTACACTACTACATCCTACATCCCATGCGTCCATGACCCCTATGACCCCCCCAAACCAACATCACTCCAAGTCTGAGTCAACACACACCTGAAAAAATTACCTACAACCCCATAAAACCCCCGAAACGCCCAAAACTCGGACACCCACGATACCACCCCGACCCAACCCATCCTAGCTTCAACCCTGTATACCCACGCCTAACCAACCACACATCAATCAACCAAACTATAACCTAGTCAACCCCTTCCCGAAATGTCCAACCTCCCCCCTCCCCCCCACTCGACCAGTCCCCCTCGATTAGCTCCTACTTCATCCCCAAAACTTTAATAGGGACACCACCGTCATCGTTCTATAACCCTCAGAGAAAGCCTCAACCCAAGTTCTCCCATACAAACCCTGATTCCTACATTTTGTCCTGTAAAAATGTGCCGCCAAGGCACGAACCCGCCTCCCACCCACTACCTCGCGCATACCCCACGACACATATATGAAATCAACCACCAGGTACATTAACCCTCTACGTACATTTTCCTCAAACCCACCAATATCCAGGCTTAAAGCCCCTAACATCAAGAGCCCACACTCCTCAGAACCCGTCCAAACCATTCCCGTACCCCGCCTAAATCTTCACAAAAATACACCACATGGTACGACGTATCCAAAAACCCACATCTCAAACAAATACCCTCTCTCGCTAAACCCATTAAAAACAATTGCGCTTTAGAAGCCAAAATTCCATGTAGGAATCGAAAAACCGTCTCCCTAACCCTCGCCCTCAGCCTAAACTTCCGGAAACCTACCCAAGTCGAATGCCAATTATATTTTGGGTACTCTGCTACCCCCTGCACTATACCCCCCCTCCCCCAAGCTTGTCCAAAACCCCCACCCGAAAACCCCTTGGCTCTCTGACGACTAGTAAAACCCTCAACATTGCCTCACATAAACTCAGGTCACGTCCACTCCACCACCTCCGTACCTCACGCATGACCACTCCCACCCTCAACATTGCCTCACATAAACTCAGGTCACGTCCACTCCACCACCTCCGTACCTCACGCATGACCACTCCCACCCTCAACATTGCCTCACATAAACTCAGGTCACGTCCACTCCACCACCTCCGTACCTCACGCATGACCACTCCCACCCGCTTACCCCCACCCTCCCTCCTCCACATATCT
>WNWK01012864.1:0-37500 GCA_009830355.1 Cherax destructor
TTTTCCTGTGTGTTATGTTACCCGTGTTTTGTGCTACTCTGTTTTGGTCTTCTGTTGTTAGGCTCCTTCCAGTGTTTAGTCTCCTTCCCCTGTTTTAGTTTTTCCCCGTGTTTGTCTTCACTTCCTTGTTTTGTGCTCTCCCGTGTTGGTCTCCGGTTTCCTCTGTTGTTCTCCCTTGTTGTTCTCTTTTGTAGTCCTTCCCGTGTTATTGTGCTCACTTCCTGTGTTTAGTGCTCCTTCCTGTGTTGTTAGTGCTCACTTCCCGTGTTGTTAGTGCTCACTTCCCCTGTGTTGTTAGTGCTCAGCTTCCTGTGTTGTTAGTGCTTCACTTCCTGTGTTGTTAGTGCTCACTTCCTGTGTTGTTAGTGCTCACTTCCCTGTGTTGTTAGTGCTCACTTCCCTGTGTTGTTAGTGCTCACTTCCTGTGTTGTTAGTGCTGCACTTCCTGTGTTGTTAGTGCTCCTTCCCTGTGTTGTTAGTGCTCACTTCCCTGTGTTGTTAGTGCTGCACTTCCCTGTGTTGTTAGTGCTTCACTTCCCTGTGTTGTTAGTGCTGCTAGCTTCCCTGTGTTGTTAGTGTCTGCAGCTTCCTTGTGTTGTTAGTGCTCTACTTCCTCTGTGTTGTTAGTGCTCACTTCCCTTGTTGTTAGTGCTCACTTCCCTGTGTTGTTAGTGCCTCACTTCCCTGTGTTGTTAGTGCTGCACTTCCTTGTGTTGTTAGTGCTGCACTTCCCTGTGTTGTTAGTGCTCTCCTTCCTGTGTTGTTAGTGCTCCACTTCCTGTGTTTTAGTGCTCCACTTCCCTGTGTTTAGTGCTCGCAGCTTCCTCCGTGTTGTTGGTGCTTCACTTGTGTTGTTAGTGCTCTCAGCTTCCTGTGTGTTAGTGCTGCACTTCCTTGTGTTGTTAGTGCTGCAGCTTCCTGTGTTGTTAGTGCTGCACTTCCCGTGTTGTTAGTGTCTCATTCAGGTTTTGTGCTGCACTTCCCTGTTGTGGTGTCTCACTTCCGTGTTGTTAGTTCTCCTTCCGTGTTGTTAGTGTCTCAGCTTCCATGTGTGTTAGTGCTCACTTCCTGTGTTGTTAGTGTCTCAGCTTCCCTGTGTTGTTAGTGCTGCACTTCCTGTGTTGTTAGTGCTCTCACTTCCTGTGTTGTTAGTGCTCACTTCCCCTGTGTTGTTAGGTGATTCAGCTCCGTGTGGTAGGTTGCTACTTCCCGTGTTGTTAGTGCTTCACTTCAGTGTTGTTAGTACTCTCGCATTCCATGTATTGTTAGTGTTTGCAGCTTCTTTCTGTGAGGAGTGTTAGTAACTTCCCTGTGTTGCTATTGTTGGAAATTTTCCTGTGTTGTTAGTGCTCTCACTTCCACATTGTTGTTAGTGCTGTCACATTCCTTGTGTTGTTAGTGGATTTAGCTTCCCTGTGTTGTTAGTGTTCTGACTTTCCCTGTGTTATTAGTGCTCTGACTTTCCCTCTGTTGTTAGTGCTCTCACTTTCCCAGTGTTGTTAGTGCTCTGACATTCCCTGTGTTGTTAGTGCTCTGACTTACCCTGCGTTGTTAGTGCTCACACTTCCCCTGTGTTGTTAGTGCTCTCACTTCCCCTGTGTTGTTAGTGCTCTCACTTCCCTGTGTTGTTAGTGCTCTCACTTCCCCAGTGTTGTTAGTGCTCTCACTTCCCCAGTGTTATTGGTGCTCTCACTTCCCCTGTGTTGTTAGTGCTCTCACTTCCCCAGTGTTGTTAGTGCTCTCACTTCCCTGTGTTGTTAGTGCTCTCACTTCCCTGTGTTGTTAGTGCTCTCACTTCCCTGTGTTGTTAGTGCTCTCACTTCCCCAGTGTTGTTAGTGCTCTCACTTCCCCAGTGTTGTTAGTGCTCTCACTTCCCAGTGTTTTGGTGCTCTCACTTCCTGTGTTGTTAGTGCTCTCACTTCCCCAGTGTTGTTAGTGCTCTCACTTCCCCTGTGTTGTTAGTGCTCTCATTTCCCTTGTGTTATTGCTCTCACTTCCCAGTGTTGTTGGTGCTCTCACTTCCCCTGTGTTGTTAGTGCTCTCACTTCCCCAGTGTTGTTAGTGCTCTCACTTCCACAGTGTTATTGGTGCCCTCACTTCCCCTGTGTTGTTAGAGCTCTCACTTCCCAAGTGTTGTTAGAGCTCTCACTTCCCCAGTGTTGTTAGTGCTCTCAATTCCCCTGTGTTGTTAGTGCTCTCACTTCCCCTGTGTTGTTAGTGCTCTCTTCCCGTTTGTTGTGCTTCACTTCCCGTGTTGTTAGTGCTCTCACTTCCCGTGTTTTAGTGCTCACTTCCCTGTGTTTTATGCCTCTTCCCGTGTTGTTAGTGCTCTATTCCCGTGTGTTAGTGCTCTCACTTCCCGTGTTGTTAGTGCTCTACTTCCCGTGTTTTTTGCTCTCCTTCCAGTGTTAGTCTCTACTTCCCGTGTTGTTAGTGCCTCACTTCCCAGTGTTTTGTGCTCCACTTCCCTGTGTTGTTAGTGCTCTCACTTCCCGTGTTGTTAGTGCTCTCACTTCCCGTGTTGTTAGTGCTCTACTTCCCTGTTGTTAGTGCCTCACTCCCAGTGTTAGTGCTCACTTCCGTGTTTTAGTGCTCTCACTTCCCGTGTTTTAGTGCCTCACTTCCCGTGTTTTAGTGCTCTACTTCCCATGTTGTTAGTGCTCTACTTCCCGTTTTTAGTGCCTCACTCCCAGTGTTGTTGTCTCACTTCCCGTGTTGTTGTGCTCTACTTCCCGTGTTTTAGTGCTCTACTTCCCTGTTTTTTTTGTGCTCTCACTTCCCTGTGTTGTTAGTGCTCACTTCCCTGTGTTGTTAGTGCCTCACTTCCTGTGTTGTTAGTCTCTCATTCCCTGTGTTGTTAGTGCTCACTTCCCGTGTTGTTAGTGCCTCACTTCCCGTGTTGTTAGTGCTCTACTTCCTTGTTTTGTGCTCTCACTTCCGTGTTTTGTGCTCTCACTTCCCGTGTTTTAGTGCCTCACTTCCCTTGTTGTTAGTGTCTACTTCCCGTGTTGTTAGTGCTCTACTCCCGTGTTGTTAGTCTCTACTTCCTTGTTGTTGTGCTCACTTCCCTGTGTTGT
The DNA here is from genome assembly GCA_009830355.1 of Cherax destructor. Classification (NCBI taxonomy): domain Eukaryota; kingdom Metazoa; phylum Arthropoda; class Malacostraca; order Decapoda; family Parastacidae; genus Cherax; species Cherax destructor. Next base: position 3,079 of record WNWK01012864.1, read on the forward strand.
TAGTCTCCACTTCCCTGTGTTGTTAGTGCTCTCACTTCCCGTGTTTTGGTGCTCACTTCCCCGTGTTTTAGTTCCTCTCTTCCCGTGTTTTAGTGCTCTCACTTCCTGTGTTGTTAGTGCTCACTTCCCGTGTTGTTGTGCTCTACTTCCGTGTTTTGTCTCCTCCCTTCCCGTGTTGTTAGTCCTCACTTCCCCGTGTTGTTAGTGTCTCACTTCCCGTGTTTTGTGCCTACTTCCCTGTGTTGTTAGTGCCTCACTTCCCGTGTTGTTAGTGCTCACTTCCCAGTGTTGTTAGTGCTCTCACTTCCCAGTGTGTTAGTGCTCTCACTTCCAGTGTATTGTTAGTGCTCTCACTTCCCTGTGTTTTAGTGCTCTCACTTTCTCTCTGTCAGTTGTTATTGCTCTCACTTCCCCTGTGTTGTTAGTGCTCTCACTTCCCCTGTGTTGTTAGTGCTCTCATCATCTTCCTTGTGTTGGTTAAAGGTAGTTTTTCCTTATACCTACCTACTGTCTACCTGGAGTCTACCTGGAGGGTATTCCGTGGATCAACGCCCCCGCGGTCCGGTTCACGACCAGGCTTCCCGGTGGATCAGGGCGTGATCAACCAGGTTGTTACTGGTTGCCGCACGTAGTCCAACATACGAACCTCAGCCCGGCTGATCCGGCACCGATTATAAGTATCAGTCCAGCTCACTCTTGAAGGCAGCCAGGAGTCTATTGGTAATTCCCCTTATGCATGGTGGAAGGCTGTTAAGCAGTGTTGGGCCCCGGACACTTATTGTATTTTCTTTTAGTGTACCAATGGTGCTCTTACTTTCCATTGGAGATATGTCGAGCCGCCTGCCCTGTCTTTTGCATTCATAGAGAGTGATTTATGTTGCAGATTAAGGACCATTCCTTCTAGATTTTTCCAAGTTTAGATTATGATGCATATCCCTCTCGCCTGTATTCCAGCGAGAACATAAGAACATTAGAAATGAGGAACACTGCAGCAGGCCTGTTGGCCCATACTAAGCAGGTCCTTCACAATCCATCCCGCTAACAGAATATTTGCTCAACCCAATTTTCAATGCTACCAAAATTTTCAATGCTAACCCAATTTTCAATGCTCTATTTTTAATAATTATTTTCTCTAGGTTTTCACACAGGAAGACACTAATAATATACCAGTAATTAATTTTTATAGTGTCCCTGAAGAAGATAAATTATGTAATATCACAGTCACTATTGAAATGGTTATGAAACAAGTAGACCGACTGAAACAAAATAAATCGCCGGGTCCTGATGAGCTTTTTGCAAGGGTTCTTAAAGAATGCAAAATGGAACTCTGTGAACCAATATTTAACATTTTTAATTTATCTCTTCAAACAGGTGTAGTGTCTGATATGTGGAAGATGGCTAATGTAATTCTTATTTTTAAAGCAGGGGACAAGTCACTACCGTCAAATTACCGCCCAATAAGCCTAACCTCAATTGTAGGCAAATTACTAGAGTCAATTATAGCTGATATTATTAGAAGCCACCTAGATAACCATAATTTGATTAATGATACTCAGCATGGATTCACGAGGGGCCGTTCATGCCTATCTAATTTACTAACCGTCTTTAGTAATGTTTTTGAGGCTGTTGATCACGATAAAGAATTCGAAATATTTTATTTAGATTTTAGTAAGGCTTTTGACAGAGCCCTGTGCATACATGTCTGTACCTCTATTATGTTGTGATCTGAGTGTATTGTCTTTGATACTGGTTATATTACGTATCAGGTCGTCGTTGTTAGTGAAGATGAGGTCCAGCATATTTTATAGTTTTGAAGGTTCTAATATTTGCTGGTTTATGGTGAATTATTGCAGAGATTTAATTGCTCATGTGTGTGTGAATTAATAGCTCATGTGTGTGAGTGAATTTTCATTTGACCTGCCTCCTGGGTGATCTCTGCTAAAATATATTTGCTACACTCCTCCATTTTACATGTCTCAAGTTGAAATCTCCAAGTAGCAAGATGTTTGGGGCAGGGGTTGGGAGATTTCTCAGACAATTTTCAAAAGGTTTTTTGTTTTCAATCTTTACTGCCAAAACTTCAACCACATTATTTGAGGTGCTTAGTAGTTCTGAGCAAATGAGTGACACTGACGTACAAGCCAACCCCCCGCCCACCCCCCTTGTTGCCTGTTTTTGTTGTCAAAATGTTTATTATATGGGTCTCTGTGAATGCTGTGAACATTGCATTTGACTCCGTGAGCAGTCCCTTGATGTAAGGAAGTTTTTTGTTTGTTGACGGCTTTAATCTCTGTCTGTTTGCAAAGATAAACGTCGATATATTGTGAATATCTAATCAAGAATTGCTTAATTTCCTTACATTGACTGTACTCTGTTGTCTTTGCTTAAACAACTTAGTTAAAGAAGTCAGATGTCCATACGAAAATATATACACAAGTGTATGTATATACGTGTTCGTGGAATGGGGTTTAGATATGTGTGCAGGTGTGCAAGTGTTTTCATGCAAGTAAGAATGGCAGGAGACTATTGTATGCATTGTTGCATTCTTGTGGGAGGAAATGAGATACACAGGACTATGTGATGGATTATACATAGGGTGCGTGTGTGGAGATGCATTAATGAGTTTGAAATCCATCTATATGTGGGTCTGCAATTATTGGCTCCTGCGTGCCTTGGAAACATGAAAGATGAATAATTAAATCATGAAAACTGGTAATGCTATTACAATTTTCATGAAGGTGGACAAGAGAATAAAAAACAGGGACACAATAAAGCGTTCACAAACACACTTAAAGACTTACATAAATGAAAAAATGTATTTAATAAAATTTCACAATACTGTCTCTGGAAAAATTCACTAAACACCTAGGCTGTGGCAAAATATACGTAGGCAAAACGGAAAGAAATCTTGAAACACGTTTCACTGAACACATTACTGCATGTAGGAACGATATCTAGAACAACGCCTGCGTACAACACCGGAATTCTGCCAACCACCTGATGAAATTCAACGACGCCTGACTAGTGATTAAAGAGATCAATTTCCGTAGACGTAAATGCTTTGAATCATCATTAATCGCTATTTCAATCATAAATAGAATATGGCAGCTTCATCATCTCTGAAGTATTAGCAAGAATTATTTTCTAGACAATAAGCCTCGCCATCACATAGTTGCTACTACTACTACTACTACCAGAATTACTATAGCTGGAACAACTATTACTTCTACTATTACCACTAATACTACTACCACCACCACTACTGTTACTACTTACAACGATTATATTATGCTTTGCTCCTCACTCTAATACCTATATATCCCCTTTGTGTTCTTGTATTGTTGGTAACGACTTTACAAAGCTCCTGGAGAGCGAAACGTTGTAACAAAATTATTATAATAAAAAGAAACTCAAAACCTACAAGAATCATACAGCCGTTTTAACAATAAGATGTCACATTAGTTGCACATGTGTGCTTAAACCTAACCTACTGTCTGCAATTCTACCAATATTATTGCATACAGATTTTTGTATGTCTCCTCGAGTATTTCCACCTTGCACAACGTGATCATAGACTAGCTAGCTAGATCACCAGAGGTAGATACAACAAATGACCTCGAGGAGGTAGGATGGTGACACCTGAGGAGGCTCAGGTGCTCTCCTGGAGACTTGGATCTGAAGGAGCAACCGAACACTCAGACCTTTAAGGTGAGAAGGGGAAGACATCCAGTGGTTTGGCGGATACATCCCAGAACACATGAACCTAGGGAAGCCTAGATGTTGCCGAGGCTGATCTTAGGGAAGTGGGGATTCCAGTACATGTGAACCTGTGGTAAGTGAGGATAGTGGCTGTTGAGATTAACCTTGGGAAAGCGGGGAAAGGAGAATATCTGAGGGAAAATAGATGTACTACATGACACACAGACCTGGAAATAAAAATGCAGCGAGTGAACCCACAACACAAACCATTGGCCTGTATGTGGCAGGATCTGGTATTACAAACACAGGAGTAGTATGGTCCGTATATCTGGTCGTAATGGGATCAAAAAGTGCAATCAAGACTCAACAACAGTATATGCTTGTATTTTCCTTCACCAAATATAAACAAGCTGGTATTAACAGGTATGTACACTGTATACAATATGTACAGTGATATGATAAGTGTACAACACGGTGAACAGAGGCAAAAGCCAAGAGCCAAAGGAATGAACCATGTACGACCAGCAGCCCCAGACAAGTCTGTCAGTTTACATGTCACAAGTGAACCACATTGCATCACAGCTTTGGCTGGCCTATCTGTGATTGGCCATGAACCGAGGTACTGATATAACGATGGGTCCCCCACTGATTGTTAAATCCTTAACACCTGGTTCACTGGTCGGGAGGCAGCTTATATGGGAGTGTGACATACGCCGAATAAAATATAACATACTCGTAGCATGCCACATCTGGCAACACAGACTTAACTCTAAGGCTGAATTTCCGTTAAAATGTATCTTATTATGTGTCTCATCATGAGGCCACTATGTGTCTACTATGGGATAAGTGGATCACAACTATTAGGAAATTAAAATGCCAGCTAACGTCGCAATATATTAGCAATTTCTGGGTCAACTGGAATGACAATACGAAAAGAAACTATGTAAGTCAGGATTCCACTGAGACGACCTATTGACCAAACGCACCTTGGCTGCCAATAATCCAGTGTGGCCACCAAGTCTTCCTCTGGTGGTTAAGCTTGAGGAGCCAGTTGTTTGAATAGACTTCAAAAGCTCATCAGATAAATTTGTGCGATGTTTGAACTTGACATTGTGTTTGAAAGTGTTTGTTCACAAAGGTACGTTCTACGAATCCACAAGCAAATCGCTTCAAATATGGATATTGTTCAGGCTGTAAAGATTTGTAAAACTGGATCAGGGTTCCTTCTTTTATACTTTGATTTCATTATGTAATATGACTGGAAATCAGTAATTTCCATTTTGAAACTGACTTGGAAGAGTTTCAACACTGCAGTCAAATGGATTTTGAAACAGCTTTATTTCATCTGTTTTTTCATCAAGATCATAAAATCGTTTCTGAAATTGTTTTTGCAAGTCATTAATGATTTGTGTTGCAAATGAAGAAGGAAAATCTGCTTCACTTTCTTGACGAAATTTTTCACAACTTGGGAAATGACCCAAGTTAGAAACTTTCACCAACCCTTCAAGCATCAATTTTGCCCTAAATGCCTTGACATGCGTGAATAGATCACAAATCATATTTGATGGACCTTTCAACTTCAGATTCAATTGATTTCAATGGCTTGTCACGTCAGTAAAAAAATGCCAATTTCCAAAGCCAGTCAGTGTTTAATAAAAGTGGTTCGGATCGATTCTTCTCTGTGAAAAATAAATAAATTTCCTTTCTGAGCTGAAAGAACCATGATAGAACCTTTCCATAACTATGCCATCAAACTGCTGTATATTAAGACAAGTCAACGAACTCAGAATCAGTTTCTTTCAGAAAATCGCGAGACTGGCGATGTTTAAGCCAGTGAGATCGAATGAAATTCATTTTGAAACAACAGGTTTCAAAACGCAAGACATATCCATATATTTTTCTCACAATGCTTGCTGATGGATAACGCAGTGCACAAACATAGACTTTGAGAATCCATCAACCTCACAAATTTTGTAATTTATCCAACCAAACCTTTCTTCACCCCAGACATGTTTTTACCTCCATCACTTGTCACGCATTGTAGTTTATTCCACTCCAGGTTATATTCCAATACAATTTTTTTGCAATTCTTTGAAAATGTCTTCTCCGGTTCCTGTGCTGTGTATGCTGTGCATTGATGTTAATTCTTGTGTGACATTAAATTCATTGTCGACGCCATGGATGAATACTAAGTTGTGATGTGTCACTCACATCATTCGATTCATCAAGTGCAAGAGAGTAAAACTTAAAATTTCGTGTTTTGTCTGCAATTTGATGAACTATATTTCTTCCTGTATCCAGTAATGGGCGCAAGACTGAGCATTTTGAACAAATTTGCTCGATCTGGGTATAACTCTGCCACTGCGCCCATCATACATTCTTTGATCAGATCTCCATTGGTGAATGGCTTTCCTCTTTTAGCAAACGCATAAGCTACTTTATAACTGATCCTGGTTAAAGCTTCATTTTCAGCTCTATTCTACGTAAGAAAAAATCCTTGTTTGGAAAGCAACCTGCTTTGCATTGATTCATTTTTTTCTGAACGTTGTGTTCCTGTGAACTGTGAGTAACTTGCTTTACGTGTTAATATTGATAGAATTGCAGACAATATGTTAAGTAAAAGGACACAAATGCAACTAATGTGACATTTTATTGTGGCAACGTTTCGGCTTGAAAAAGCTCCTGGAGAGCGAAACGTTGCCACAATATAATGTCACATTAGTTGCATTTGTGTCCTTTTACTTAACAACTTGGTTTACGTTTGGTTTAATGGTGGCGACGTACATTGTACTCCTTCAAAACTGCGACAGTGTCGTGGCATACGACACAAAAGACTTTATCACCTATTTGTACAAAGAAGTATTTTACGATCCATTCTTCAATACACAAGCAATACTCACTCTGCGAGGGTATATCTGAAAAAATGAAAAGATTAGGACTAAAATTTGAAAAAAAAAAAATTGACATTGTTACAAGCAACAAAATCTTTAACTTGAAGTGGTAAATTAGACACATATGCAACACTTGGGTATCTTTATTGAGGAAACGTTTCGCCACACAGTGGCTTCATCAGTCCATACAAAGGAGAATCGTGAAAAACAGGAGGAGTTTGAGGTGGTCAGTCCCTCAATCTTGAGTCGATGTTGTCAGTCCATCAATCTTGAATAGTATACAGCATATGTGCGTAGAGGAAGCTTATATACTGTAGACAGGAGAGGTGCAGCAGTTGTAGGAGGTGTCACATTTGTCCAATGTGGAAGTAGGTCGTACCCAAGGAATAGGCAAGCGAAGAAATCCCTGTATTAAGATACCAAGATGTTGCAGTGTCAGACAGGATGTAAATGAATGGTTCTCTGAACCATTCATTTGCAACTTGAAATGACTGAAAATGAGGGTTCATTAGTTTTACTATATATAAATATTTCAAGCTGCTGCGGGCCGCATAAAATCTTATGGCGGGCCGCGTGTGGCCCGCGGGCCGCAGTTTGGAGACCCCTGTCCTAAGTCATTTTATTTGTGAAACATATACTAGTAGTCCTTGACACCATTGTTGGTAGTCTCTAACAAAAACACTTTTGCTTCCTGTCAGCAGTGGTGATCCCTCACTCCAGCAGTGGTAGTCAATAATATCATAAGAGGTAGTCCCTGACACAAGTGGTGGTAAAAACTGACACCAGTATTGGTAGTCCCTGACACCAGTGGTGGTAAAAACTGACACCAGTATAGTTAGTCCTTGAAACCAGTGGAGGTAAAAACTGACACCTGACACCAGCGATAGTAAAAATTTACACCAGAATTGGTAGTCCCTGACACCACCACTTGAATTTCCTGACATTAGCGGTTGCCACCCCTGGAAAATGGCTAATTTTATTGCTGTCTGTAAAACGTGAAATAGGTCTCTATTATTAATGACAGGCTGACCAGTCAGCTTGTCAATAATATTAAAATTATTAGAATTGATAATAAAAGATAGTTGGAAACTACCTTAATAAACATAATTTAAATAATGAATCACAAGAGATTCACTAGAGACGTTCATACCTAACAAATATGATATATTTTCTCTATATACATTATTTAAGGTGGAAGACTTAGATAAAGAGCTGGAGGTAAAGTTCCCTCAAGGGTCGAGAAGTTCCTAACTTACAGGCAGCAGAGAGTCTGCATGATCAGTTTAGTCCTCCTTTTTTATCATTTATATTAATGACCGAGATAAAGGAATTAAAAGTCGCATGCCAAATTCAATGAGGACACAAAAATAAGCCAAGCAATGAATTAGACCGAGAATATCGTAGACCTTAAGCATGATTACAGAGTTTAATTATTATAATAATTCAGCATGAAATGGACAAATTAATTATATAGTTGGTGTGAAGGTGTAAGGGTCCCCTGAGACTCTCAAAGAGCATTTGAAAGAATCCCCTTCTTGTCATGAAAACAAAGAACAATAAATTATAACAAAATAAGATAAGCAATTTTCATTAAATGTAAGCAAATCTCGCAATAAAATGTAAAAACAATTAAATATGAACTCGTCCTAACTAAAGAAAATAGTGGAAAAATTAAACAAATAAATACATCAAATGAAGCAAGCCTAATATGTACAAACATCGAAATGATTGTCTTCTAATTCTGTCGGCGTTATTAGCGGGGCGCTCAGTGGAGCGAGAAGCAGGTAGTAGCGCTGTGGTCACAGGTTGTCGTGACTTGTCAAGTCCAGCTACAGAAGGTACCAACGCCAATGAAGATAAATAGTTGCTCAATCCTGGTGGTACGAGAAAAGCAGAGTTCTCTAAATGAGGACTTTGAAGACACCGTTGACCTTCACAGACGTAGTAAAACAGCAGAGTTCTCTGAATGAGGACGTTAAAGAAGAGTAGATGGAGGAACAGCAGAGTTCCTAGAATGAAGAATTATCACTTTTTTGATCTAAGCCTAAATCATACAACTCTTCTCGCCTCGCTTCTGTCGGGTGACCTGAACCTTGCACCAAGACTGAGAAGAAACAAAAAGAAATTACAAACCGAACAATATATCACTCACATGATAGGCTGAAGACCTTTGAAAGAAATGGTAATGACCAGGAACATTACGTTAATATCGTAAGTATAATCAAGTCTGGTTAAACAAATTAAAATCCCAACAAGAGTAGAACTCTTGTCTGTATTAAATTATGTAAAAACCCTATTGTGATATAACTAACCACGTGTGGAACTTCATATTTACAGACTTGATGTTAACAGAAACCCAAGTGACGTTCTTCCGTCAGTAAGTGTCCCAAACGTTTCTGGTCCCTAGCGGTGGAGTTGAGAACTGGTAGTTTTCATCAACATGGTGGAGCGCTACAGACGACGTGTCAATACTGTCTGTATTGAAGTGTTGCAGGGCGCGATTTACCCAAGCAACGCAGATGTTCTCCTCCCAGCTATTTTGAGGGATTCTTTAGGGATATCCATTGAAGAATTATTTGGGATATCTCTCAACGGTTCGTCGAGGATTTTTGTCAAGTTTGCAGTGGCCAGCGCATATGAGCGAGTGGTTGACACGTATCAGGAGAAGAGGATTGTCGTCAACACGGGATTAGAGGTACGGCTTCGAGATGTGTCACGGTAATACACTTATATACGAGTCCGAAACATGCCGTTCGAAGCGTTGGATGTTGATGTGCGAAACGTCTTCAGTCAATTTGGTGACGTCCATGCAGCCACGGTGGCCGGTGGGCACAGGGACTTATGCCGGGCTGCAAGAAGGTTCATTTTCTTTGAAAATGACGCTCAAACGTCAGATACCTTCATACGTCATGATGGAGGAGTTCCGGCAGCAGGTCTATGTGACTTACGCAGGCCAAGTTCGAACGTGTCGCCTGTGTGGATTACCTAGACATGTGGCGGCGGCATGTGATCGTCGGATGGGCCAACAGAGACATGGAGCTGCTGATGGTATGAGGAAGGATGAAGTGGTGGTCGTGGATGCTATGGATGAGTCGCCACGGGAGAATATGAGCATGGTGCCAAGTGGACAATGGAGTGACATTGTTGATAAGGAGGATGAGCGTGTACTAACGTTGTCACAGGTGACCCAGGATGGCGAGACAGCGGAGACGGAGGAAGTGGCTCTGCCGGAAGGTGTGAACTTGGTTTTGTCTGAGCCGCTTTTGGAGGATTTTCCACTGTTGTTGGACAGTCCGTGTGTGAGGGCACACAGCATGGTGTGGAGGACTTAGGATCAGAGGTGAGGAGGGACGAGAGTGAGACGAGTGTGATGGGCGTCTCAGAGAGTGGGCCTTGCCTTCAGGTCCAGGAGGTTGGTGTAGAAGTGCACAGGGGAGAGGCCTAGTGGTCTAGTTGAGGACGATGTCCTAACACCTGGGCAACAGGTGTGCAAGAAGGCCTGGGTGGAGGTGGCAAAAGGGGGACGGGGGAGTGTCAAGGGTAGAGAGGGGATGAGGGACAGGAAAGCAGACAGGCAAGTACTGGGAGTGTCAGTAGAGGAAGAGAGCATTAGTAAGGGAAAGTCGGTAGTGACGAGGAAGTTGAAAAGTAGAGGAAAGCCCCCTGCGTTCTTTTCAGGTGTTTAACGATGAATGTAAATGGCCTCCGAGCGGAGGTCAAACGTAAATGGGTAGAGGTGACATTAAGATGTTTAAATGTGGATGTGTGTATATTGCAAGAGCATAATTATAGGATGGGGAGAGATTTGACGTTAAGTGGATTTACAGATTATGTGGGTAGTGCGGGTAGTTTCAAGGGAGGGGTGGCTATAGGTATACGTGTGACCAGTCCCTTTCGGTTGTTGGCTTGGGAAGAGGGGGTGGGAGGGTGGTAAGGGTTGAGGGTTTATGGGGGAATGTCAGAGTGTGTATAGTGGGAGTTTATATGCCGGCTATAAGTTGTAGAAAACTAAGGAAGAATTTGTGAGAGAGGAGTTGATATATTTCTTACGTGGGTTGCCGGTTGTGACTATTGTCGCAGGGGATTGGAATTGTGTGATTAGGAAGAGGGATGTGGAACCGAGAGGGGCGGGGTGTGAGTTGGGGGTTTTGCGTGATGTTTTGGGTGTGGCAGGAGTCAGAGATGTGGTAGGGGGCGGTGGGTGGCATATAGAACATACGTTCATACGTAGGGGCTATGCTGCAAGACTCGATCGTGTGTATGTGTCGAGGGATGTTATAGTGGAAGGCGTGGATTGCGTTGATGTTGGGTTTTCCGATCACAGGGGTGTGTTGGCAGTGTTGGGATGGGAGGGAGCTGTTAGAACGTATGCTAGTTATTGGAAGCTTAACGTGGGCTTATTGCAGGGGGAACTGTGTAGGAGGAGTTTTGAGGAGTGGTGGGAGGGGATGTGGAATGATGGGAAGGACCGGGAAGATGTGGTGGGTTGGTGGAATGGAGTGGCGAAAGTGGGTATTCAGGATTTTTATAAACGTGAAGGTAGAGAGCAGGCGTGAATGCGTTATGGCCTGCAGAGGTATTTGGAGGGCAGTTGCGGGATTGTTATGTGGGGGCGGGTTACTCGCTGGAGGACATAGAGGTTTTGAGGGGCCAGTTGAAGGATATACAGAATGAGAGATTCCAGGCTATCAGAGTGAGGGCAGGTATTGAGGATGTGCTGTGGGGGGACAAACCGTCTTTGACTGTCTTGCGTGGTTTTCGAAAGAGGAGGCAGGGTATGACGATGACGTCATTGAAGGTACACGAGGAGTTGGGTGGGTATATGGAGGGACAGGTACTGAGGTCGACAGAGGGTATGAGCGGGTTTGTGGATGTTTGGTTTCGGCGGTATCTAGACCGTAGGTTGGAGGAGGTGGAGGCGAAAGAGGAAGTTTTGGAGGGTATACAGGTAGGGATTAGTGAGGAGGAGAGGAAAGGGATGGAGGGTAGTATAACTGAGGAGGAAGTGTGGTTCGCAGTGAAGGGGATGCAGATGGGTAAAGCGCCGGAGTCGATGGATTACCTAGTGATTTTTATGTTCAACATCGGGGAGTGTTGAAGGAATGTTTGACGAAATTTTTCAATCGTTTGAAGGAAGTACGGTATATGGGGAGGATCAGCGCACTGGAGTTGTGGTTTTAGTGCCTAAGGGAAAGTGGTGGAAACGATTAGGGATTACAGAGCTATAACACTTTTATGTGCAGATTACAAAATCTTTGCAAGGATTTTGGGTAATAGGGTTAAAAAGGTTTTGGATTCTATCATAGAACGTGGTCAGTATGGGATACCGGGGAGGTGTATGGGGAATGGGCATGGTAGGATTAGGTCATTCATCGAGGGTCGAGAGGGGGGGGGGTTTAGGGCTTGATTGGGAAACGGCTTATGACAGTGTGGATAGGAATATGTTATTTGACATTCTTCGTAAGCAGGGTTTTGGGAATGAAGTAGTGGGTTGGGTGCAAACGTTGTATGAGGGGGCTTTGGTGCGGGTTCAATTGAATGGAAGGGTGGGAAACGTGGTGGACATGAAGCGGGGTTTGCGACAGGGGTGCCCTTTGTCGCAAATTCTGTTTGCATGCTTACAGGATCCTTTTTATAGGTTAGTATCGAAGGGGGTAGGGGAGGAGGGTCAGGTACCTGGTTGTGCATCTGGAATAGTGGGTTATGTTGATGACACAACAATTCTCGTAGGTGGGTGGGAGGGGTTAGATGCTATAGGGAGGATTATAAGTGTTTTTGGGGCAGCTACAGGGATGCGGATTAACAGGGTGAAATCTAAATTGTTAGAGGTGGGGACGTGGGTGGGCGGGGACTTGGGGAATAGGTATGGTTGGCATGTTGTTGAGTGCTTGAAAATTTGTGGGATAATTTATTGTAATGATGGGAGTAGGGCGAGGGTTGAAAATTGTTCTAAGGTGGTAACGGCGACAATCGCGCGAATGAGTGGATGGAGACCGGGAGATGTGACGTTAATGCAGAGGGTTATGGTAGTGAATGTTTTACTGTATAGTAAATTGTGGCATGTGGCAAGGGTATACCCACTCGTGGGGAGAGATGTTGAATTATTACAGCGGAGAGTGTTGCGGTATATATGGGGTTTTGGTAGACATTGGCTTAATAAGGAGGTTGTCATGCCGCCGGTTAGTAAGGGAGGTTTGGGGTTGATACCCTTACATAGGAGGCTTATAGGGATATATGTAAAGCAGAGATATGTGGAGGAGGGAGGGGTGGGGGGTAAGCGGGTGGGAGTGGTCATGCGTGAGGTACGGAGGTGGTGGAGTGGACGTGACCTGAGTTTATGTGAGGCAATGTTGAGGGTTTTACTAGTTGTCAGAGAGCCAAGGGGTTTTCGGGTGGGGGTTTTGGACAAGCTTGGGGGAGGTGGGGGTATAGTGCAAGGGGTAGCAGAGTACCCAAAGTATAATTGGCGGGCGACTTGGGTAGGTTTCCGGAAGTTGAGGCTGAGGGCGAGGGTTAGGGAGACGGTTTTTCGATTCCTGTTTTTAATGGGTTTAGCGAGTGAGGGTACTTGTTTGAGATGTGGGCTTTTGGATACGTCGTACCATGCGGTGTATTTTTGTGAAGATTTAGGCGGGGTACGGGAATGGTTTGGACGGGTCATGAGGAGTGTAGGTGGGTGTGGGCTTTGATGTTAGGGGCTTTAAGCCTGGATATTGGTGGGTTTGAGGAAAATGTACGTAGAAGTTTAATGTACCTGGTGGTTGATTTCATATATGTGTCGTGGGGTATGCGCGAGGTAGTGGGTGGGAGGCGGGTTCGTGCCTTGGCGGCACATTTTTACAGGACGAAATGTAGGAATCAGGGTTTGTATGGGAGAACTTGGGTTGAAGCTTTCTCAGAGGGTTATAGAACGATGACGGTGGTGTCCCTTTTAAGGTTTTGGGGATGACGTAGGAACCATTCGAGGGGGACTGGTCGAGTGGGGGGAGGGGGGAGGTTGGGTATATCCGGAAGGGGTTGACTAGGGTATAGTATGGTTGATTGATGTGTGGTTGGTTAGGCGTGGGTATACAGGGTTGAAGCTAGGATGGGTTGGGACGGGTAGTATCGTGGGTGTCCGAATTTTGGACGTTTCGGGGGTTTTATGGGGTTGTAGGTAAATGTTCAGGTGTGTGTTGACTCAGACTTGGAGTGATGTTGGTTGGGGGTCATAGGGGTCATGGACACATGGAGTTTTCGTCTAGGATGTAGTAGTGTAATCTAAAGTTAAAGTAGTAGGGTTTGTCGGTGGTGATGTGCTGGCGTTTTGCATTTATGTGGCAGGTTGGAGGTTAGGAGGTATTAGGTGTTAGACAACCGACAGTGTGCAGGTGTGCTTGGGTGAAGTTGTCCCAGGTATCTGTGGCAATTCATGTAGGATAAAGTTGATGTTTTGCTATGTTTGTCTTAAGTTTAACGTTTTTAGTATTGTATTCTGTATGTGTTCCCTATCTTTTGTTTGAATTATACATTAGGAGCAGCTTCTGCATATTTTTGGGTTTTTCTAGTGTTTGTATATGTATGCAACACAAATGTGTTTTGTGTGGTCTTATTATCCGGTGTGGGAATGTGACGTTGTGTTGTAGACAGTGTTGTCTATGGTAGTGATGGCTTGATGTTATTGTATTTCTTATTTAAGATGATGTTGTGGTGTGACCCTTGTTTCGGGGGTCAGTTGTTTTTGTGTGTTATTGTGCAACACCTGTTTTATAGGCAGAAAGTTTAAGGTTTTATTTTATTTCATGCCTATGTACTGCGTTTTTGAGGTAGGAAAGAAGTAAAATATGTACCAGCGGTTAAATTTTGTGGTGTTTTTGAGACAATGTATGTTCAGTTTCATTGACAGTGTGTTATGTTATTGTATAGAAAAACTTAGCTAGGATTGGGTAGTAGGATGGACATTTTTTGTTTGTGCTTTTGGCACGGGTTCTTATTATAGGATATATAGACTGATGTGTTTATTCCTGTTCTGTTTGCTTGTTTTTGTTTATATGAGCCTGATTTATTTTTGGGCATTTATTGGATTATGTATATATGTGTTTTTAATAAAAAAAAAAAAAAGTAAGTGTCCCTTGTTGACTCCACCAGCTCCAGAAAAGGAGAGGGGGTTAAGTAACGACTCACACACACACACACACTCCCAGAACAGTCATACTGCCTCCACTCATTCATTCTTTTACTCTTATTTAATGAACTTTTATCTTACAGTCGGAAAAAACAACAACATATGGAATCCATCGTCGACCAACTAAACATCCTAATCCTCAGCTATGACAATAATAATGGCGCCGTCTAGAACTGAGTAATTCAGACGCCTTGTTGGCAAAAATCTGAAGCGAAGATTAACATGTCTAACTGTTCCTGATAAGGCTAATGGTCTTCTTGGAATTATATTAAAAGTAACATTATTTATTCTACAGTCACATGACTCACGCAGTTGTAATAACATCACTGTAAACAAACCACACGTTCCCTGGTTTGTTTACACTCATGTTTATACCTCCGTTCCCTGGTTTGTTTATACGCCTGTTATTTCGATTGCGTGAGTTATGATGGCGGCTTTAATAGGACTTGAGCTAGAGTTCGTCACTGCCATGTTAGCCTCTCTAAGGTGCATAAATATTCCTAGTTGGATGAACCTTATTGTATCCAGTTGGTCCAGTGGCTAACGCGCTATCAGGACTCTAATGCCTTGAGTTCAATCCCTGCCCGTTCTGTGGTTTATAAGATTATTTGTGATTTCTCACATTATCAAGAAACAGCAAAATAATAAGACAGGAGAAAACTTATACTTTTAAAGCTGATATATGACCTCATACGTGACCTGACATTTGACCTTAATCAGGTCACGTATCAAGTAAAGTTTAAGAGTGACACGTTAGAAAAAGAGGAATTTTGCAAACACTTTAAAATCCTTGCAGATTTTATTAATTATAAATGAATCTAATATATAGAATCCTCAACCTACATTAATTCTGCAATCAATGCTACTTTTTCTGATGCCTGATTCTAATATATTTTCTTCAAGAGTGTTCAGGACTGTATAAATTAGATTAATTTATAATGAATATAATTAGATTAATTTATAATGAATAAAATTAGATAAATTTATAATGAATATAAATAGATTCATTTAAAATGAACATAAATTGTGAGGATTTTAAGCTGTGTTCACAAATTCCCTTTTGTCACTCTTAAATTATGCCTGGCATGTGACCTGACAAGCTTGGCAACATTCCCACTCTCAATAAATAGGTTAATATGTCAGGTCACATGTGAGATTATATCTCAGCTTTTTACGTCTTCTGTTGTCCTATTATTTTTCCTGTTCCTTGATAATGTGAGAAATCACGAACACACTTTATTTTTTTCTATTTTTAAGTTTGGTTTTATTTTGTATGTATGTATGTATGGTGAATGTATGAATGTATGTATGTATATATGCATGCAGGTGTGTATGTATATACAGAGGCAACAGAAGCGGGGCGAGGCGAAGCGATGAGTCAAGCATGATGGAGTGTGAGTTGGGTAACAATAAGCAACGCACCTCACTCCACCTTCAACTCACCACCAATTCAGACCATCCATTTACTTGATTAACTCCTGGAGGGTGGATGGAGGGTGGAGGGAGGGTGGATGGAGGGTGGATGGAGGGTGAGAGGGAAAAATCAGTTTGTGGGATCCTGAGCTTGAGAGGCCCACACCAAGTGCATGGTGGGGGGGTTGACATTATTGAAAGTGACAACTGTGGAAGATTAAAAGGTGCTGGGAGGTAGTAAAGTGACAACTGTGGAAGATTAAAAGGTGCTGGGAGGTACTAAAGGGACAACTGTGGAAGATTAAAGGTGCTGGGAGGTACTAAAGGGACAACTGTGGAAGATTAAAGGTGCTGGGAGGTAGTAAAGTGACAACTGTGGAAGATTAAAAGGTGCTGGGAGGTACTAAAGGGGCAACTGTGGAAGATTAAAGGTGCTGGGAGGTACTAAAGGGACAACTGTGGAAGATTAAAGGTGCTGGGAGGTACTAAAGGGACAACTGTGGAAGATTAAAGGTGCTGGGAGGTACTAAAGGGACAACTGTGGAAGATTAAAGGTGCTGGGAGGTACTAAAGGGACAACTGTGGAAGATTAAAGGTGCTGGGAGGTAGTAAAGTGACAACTGTGGAAGATTAAAGGGTGCTGGGAGGTAGTAAAGTGACAACTGCTAGATGTTAAAAGTGTGTGTGTGTGGAGGGGGATTGTCTTAAGTGTGTAGCCAAAGGGGGTGGAGTTTACTTTAAGTGGCTCCTTACTAGCTAATTCCACGCACGAAGAGTCTTAATTAGTTAATTAAGGCTTTATTCCAGGAACTGCTCAAGCCGCACCAGACTTTGAAAATGAGATGTAAAATAGAATATCTGTCTCTTCATTAGCGGACGGATGATCGAGTTTCCACCGTTTCTGGGCTAGACTTCAACAGGAGCTTACCACACGTAAATATAATTGATGTTACAGTATGAGTGAGAGGCATCCCTTGCCCCTGATAAGCCTTGCTCTACACACACTTTACTGAGCTTTAATTCAATATCTCAAATGTCCCAGAAGATCTAACTCAGTGGTTCCTAACCTATACGCTCCATGTCCCACCTCAACATCTTCAAAATTTGATGACCCTGACAAAACGAATTTTGTTGTTGAAAAGGCATAATATTGGACAAAAATACAACAGAGCAAAATTATTTTTTTTGTAACATTTGTAAACTGCCCCCAAAACTTACAAATTCCCACGCTGGGAATCTCTGCTAACAGCTCAACTCTCAAACACGGGTCATGATTGTTAGAAATGTTCTAGGATCTGAAAATGGAGCTCAAATTTCTTAAACACCTGTAATCACGTGTGAGATGAAGGTTTCTGGGACCCTCCTCCCTTTAAATTAAACTTTGTGTAATAATGTTCGTAGCATTACCGAGAATGTTAGGTACAAGGACACAAGTGCAACTAATGTGATATTTTTTGTGGCAACGTTTCGCTCTCCAGGAGCTTGGTCAAGCCGTTACAAACAATACAGGGACACAAAGGACATATAGAGGTACAAAGTGAGGTCGTGCAAAGCATAATATAATCGTTGTAGGTAGCAATAATAGTAGTAGAGTTGTAATACTTGTGGTAGTAGTGGCAACTATGTGATGGCAGGGTTTATTGCTTTGAGGAGAATTCTTGCTAATACTTCAGAGCTGATGAAGCTCCCTTTATTGATTTTAACTAGAAATAGCGATTAATGATGATTCAAGTCATTTATGTCTACGGAAAGTGGGTTATTTAATTACTAGTCAGGCGTCGTTAAATTTCATCAGGTGGTTGGCGGAATTCCGGTGTTGTACGCAGACGTTGTTCACGTTATCATTCCTACAGGCATTAATGTAATCATTGAGACGTGTTCCGAGGTTCTTTACTGTTTCACAACCTCCTCAATGCTCTTCAATTTCGTCCTAGTCAGATCTTTTATGGAAATACTGGTTGCGATGACGACTCTAGTGTTAGCGTGTGCGAGTACTTTAGAGATGTTCATTGCAACCGGGTTGTAGGGAAGGATTATAACTTTGTTAGGAGTTGTCTTAGTGCGTGGAGAATTGATGATCTGAAGGGCTCTTTTCTTGCAGTCTTTGATGAAAATGGAAGGGAAATGTAGATCAGTGAAGGTCTGGTGTATGTAAGTTCACTCCTCGTCAAGAAACTCTGGGCTGCAACTTCGGTAAGCTCTTAGGAAAAATCCAATGATGATGCTTCTTTTGGTTTTAGTATCTTGGCTAGCATGGAAGTGTGTGAGAGATTGTTTTTGTTTGTAGGCTTCCTGTAAACCGAAAACCTTAGAGTGTTATCTACTTTATGGATGAAGACGTCTAGAAAAAGGTAACTTGTTCTTGGACTGGATAGCCAGTTGAACTGGATAGCCAGTTAAATTGGATAGCCAGTTGAACTCCAAAGTAAAGTCAATCAGGATCTTAATCTTTCTCTACCTCCCGGAGATTTCGTTGACTTGATTGAACTTTGTATTAATTTCAACTGCTTTTCTTTCAATAACTGCTCTACAAACAAACTTATGGTATGGGGATGGGGTCCCCCATCAGTGCCGTCACCTGGAAGCTGAACGCTTCGCAAACATCATCTCCACCAGCGTCACTTGGTTACGTTATGTGAACGACGTGCTCATAATAACTTACAAACTCTTTTGTTGTTCGGAATCTTTAGGAAAGGTTCAACGAAGATGAACCAGCTATCCAGTTTGCACTTGAAGAAGAGTCCAGTGACAAACTACCTTTTCTAGACGTCCTCAGTCACAAAGTAGATAACACTCTAAGGTTTCAAGTTTACAGGAAGCCTACAAACAAAAACGATCTCACACACTTCCATTCCAGTCAAGATACTAAGACCAAAAGAGGCACCATCATTGGATTTTTCGTAAGAGCATACCGAATTTGCAGTCCAGAACTTCACTGATCTACGTTTCCCTTCCCTTTTCATCAAAGACTGCAAGACAAGAGCCTTCAAATCATCACTGACCACGCACTAACACCACTCCTAACAAAGTTATAATCCTTCCCTACAACCAGGTTGCATTGAACATCTCTAAAGTATTTGCGCAAGCTAACACAAAAGTCGTCATCACAACCAGTACTTCCATGAAAGATGTGAATAGGACGAAATCGAAGATCATTGAAGCAATCAATGCAGGGTTTATACTATCCCCTGTGGAGGTTATGACAGAGTATACGTAGGTAAACCAGCAAGAAACCTCGAAACACGTCTCAGTGAACACATTAACGCATATAGGAACGATAACTTGAACAATTCCTGCGTTCAACACCCGGAATTCCGCAAACCACCTGATGAAATTCAGGGACGCCTGACTAGTGATCAAAAAAAACATTTTTCGTAGACGTAAATGCCTTGAATCATCATTAATCGCTGTTTCAAACACAATTAAACAGAATAAAGACAGCTTCATCAGCGCAGGAGAAGTGACAATTTTTTAAGATAACGTAGGATATCTAGCTAAATAGGTATGTTAGTAGGTAGCAATGAGGAGTACATATATATTTACGAATATATGATAGCGCTAGCCTCGTGGTAAATGTTTTAATAAAAAATTAATACATTACATCAGCAATGGGAAATGTATTGAGACTTTTCGCCTATGGAAACCTGTTTCACGGATAAAACAACTCAAAAATGTTTCTCTCTGTAATGTCTTGTTCAGTACACGTAAATAACTCTGGTTGGTCTTACCGGGTGAACATCCAACACGTTTTTAATTTTATCCAGTATTATAAAAATAATAACAAATTAAATAACATTATTATGCTATTTACCATTTTAGAAATGCTTAATTAATGGTAAAGGTGTTTTATTTTTCACAATAAAGGACAAGTGTCTCCAGACACGTGTGTTTGTTGAATGGTGACCAAAAACTGCCTAATTATTCTATAACTTGCAGAAGGAAGATTTTCACACCTGGTGTGAAAACAAGGGCAGTCACAGTGCAGTCACAGCTTGGCGATCCTAAGATGATTTTATATTTTAGTTTGAGAACGATTATGAACGATTACTAAGTAGGATTTTGATGACCTTTTGTTACTATTTCCCTACTGATTAGTTAGGATCGGTTAGCATTAGCTAAATTAGCTTTAATTTCCTTAGTTTTAGTTAGCTTAGGTTAGGATGCGTTGGGCACTGTAGGTTAGGCAAAATTAGGCCAGATAAGGTTAGATTAGGTTTTGTTCAGATCGATTATTTTAAGTTCACTATGATTACGTTCAACTAATTAAGGTTAAATTGAGAGGTTAATTTAGGTTAAGAGACATTTGGTGAGGTTACATAAGGTTAGGCTGGATTAGGATCAGTAAGGTTTAATTAAATTATATTCGATTAGGTAAAGATAATAAAAACGAATATTTACACGTTACGTTTGGCAACGCAGTAACTGAGAGTTGCAGAAAACGTAGACATTTTGACTTATGTGAGCGATGGTGCCGGAATAAGTTGTCGGGTTGTTATACGTGAGGATAAAAACAGTCACTGTGTAGTTTCACAATTATTCTCTGATCTACTAAACTTACTGAGCTGAGTTACTTAGTAAGGATATCTGGCAGGTCTCACCTTCCCAGAGCTGAGACACCTGGCGGGTTCCACCTTCCCAGAGCTGAGACACCTGACGGGTCCCACCTTCCCCAGAGCTGAGACACATGGCGAGTCCCACCTTTCCCAGAGCTGAGACACCTGGCGGGTCCCACCTTCCCCAGAGCTGAGACACATGGCGAGTCCCACCTTTCCCAGAGCTGAGACACCTGGCGGGTCCCACCTTCCCAGAGCTGAGACACCTGGCGGGTCCCACCTTCCCAGAGCTGAGACACATGGCGAGTCCCACCTTTCCCAGAGCTGAGACACCTGGCGGGTCCCACCTTCCCAGAGCTGAGACACATGGCGAGTCCCACCTTTCCCAGAGCTGAGACTCCTGGTAGGTACCACCTTCCCCAGAGGTGAGACACCTGGCGGGTCCCACCTTCCCCAGAGCTGAGACACCTGGTAGGTACCACCTTCCCCAGAGGTGAGACACCTGGCGGGTCCCACCTTCCCCAGAGGTGAGACACCTGGCAGGTACCACCTTCCCCAGAGGTGAGACACCTGGCGGGTCCCACCTTCCCCAGAGCTGAGACACCTGGCAGGCACCACCTTCCTCAGAGCTGAGACACCTGGCAGGTCCCACCTTCCCAGAGCTGAGACACCTGGCGGGTCCCACCTTCCCAGAGCTGAGACACATGGCGAGTCCCACCTTTCCCAGAGCTGAGACTCCTGGTAGGTACCACCTTCCCCAGAGGTGAGACACCTGGCGGGTCCCACCTTTCCCAGAGCTGAGACACCTGGCAGGTACCACCTTCCCCAGAGCTGAGACACCTGGCAGGTACCACCTTCCCCAGAGGTGAGACACCTGGCGGGTCCCACCTTCCTCAGAGCTGAGACACCTGGTAGGTCCCACCTTCCCCAGAGCTGCGACACCTAGCGAGTCCCACCTTCCTCAGAGCTGAGACACCTGGCAGGTACCACCTTCCCCAGAGCTGCGACACCTAGCGAGTCCCAACTTCCTCAGAGCTGAGACACCTGGTAGGTTCCACCTTCCCCAGAGCTGAAACACCTGGCAAGTCCCACCTTCCCCAGAGCTGAGACACCTGGCAGGTACCACCTTCCCCAGAGCTGAGACACCTGGCGGGTTCCACCTTCCCAAGAGCTGAGACACCTGGCGAGTCCCACCTTCCGCAGAGCTGAGACTCCTGGTAGGTACCACCTTCCCCAGAGCTGAGACACCTGGCGAGTCCCACCTTTCCCAGACCTGAGACACCTTGCAGGTCCCACCTTCCCCAGAGCTGAGACACCTGGCAGGTACCACCTTCCCCAGAGCTGAGACACCTGGCAGGTCCCACCTTCCCCAGAGCTAGGTGAGACACCTGGCGGGTCCCACCTTCCCCAGAGCTGAGACACCTGGCAGGTACCACCTTCCCCAGAGGTGAGACACCTGGCGGGTCCCACCTTCCCCAGAGCTGAGACACCTGGCAGGTCCCACCTTCCCCAGAGCTTGAAACTCCTGGTAGGTACCACCTTCCTAAGAGCTGAGACTCCTGGCAGGTCCCTCTTTCCTATGAGCTGAGATACGTGGCAAGTACCACCTTCCCAGAGTCGCCAGTAACAACAAATGAGAAATACTAGCACGTGAGACATGTCAAGAAACCGCATTATACGTTTATTCTTTCCCAAGGATTACCGAAAAATCACAGAGGAGCCTCACCTCCCAGGCACATAAGAGTGAACGCCTTTAAAGAGAAGCCAGGCGAGGTTTACGCTTGGAATGATGGTCGTGAAGGCAGTAAGTGAAGCGGTGAAGGCTGGCTGGCAGCTGTGATGAATCTTCTGTATTTGACCAACCATCAGCATTGTTACCGCCAGCAAGGAAGATTGTCCCACTCCTAGTTGGTACCTGTCTGACACTCCTTCCACTGAACCAACTTACACCCCCAATATTCAAAACAACTATGAGGGGTGTTGAATGATAGCTCTAGGCATTTCGTGTTGCAGTCAGCATATCCTCATCTTCAGCAGCTTGCAATGTTGCAGAATATAGGAGGAAGTTTAAACAAATACGATTACAGGGAGCGCATTTGCCTCCAGCGAAGGCGCTCCCTATGATCGTATTTGAATGGACCTCCTCTTTTCTGCAACATTGCATGCTCCTCATGATGTGTTGATTGTAACACGAAGGGCCTAGACCTATCATTCAACTTCCTGCTTGGTTGTTTTGCATCTTTTATCGCTTGTTTGCGAGTTTTCCATAATACCCCTTATATTAAATGGCCTTCTCGCTTTCACCCCTTATATTGACTGACGATTACTCACCTTATACTGAATGACCTTCTCGCTTACATCTCTACCAGACTATAGAAGAGAATTCTGAGTGACTGACCACCTGAAAACTACGTCGTCCAGGGTGATGGACTGAGAACATTGACTTCACATGTCTACTATTTCTGTTGCCTCTATACTCGACTGAAGAAGCCTATTGTGCAGACGAAACGTTTAGGAATGAAGATACCAAAATGTTGTGCATGTCTTACTTATCAGCTTAAGACACCTACTACTACTGCTACTACTACTATTACTACTACCTCTACTACTACTATTACCACTAAAACTACTACTACAAATAATAATAATAATATTTTTATTATTATTATTAATTATATATTTAATGATATATATTTATATAATAATAATGACAGTAATTTAAGTCATATTTAAGCCAGACAATATTAAGGTTTCTGTCCGAATAATTTGAAAAAATCGGAATGACCTGCCATCAAAGTGATATTTTCAATTTCGCTTAAAAGAGACCTTTTTTTTTTTTTGACAGAAACGGAATTAAAATTTCCCTTTCAATATGTTTGTTTAACACCCATCTCTCTCTCTTTCCCTGACCCATGACCCACAACCCGTGATCCTCAACCCATGACCCACAACCCATAACCCAAAACCCATGACCTACATACCATGACCTACAACCCATGATCCTCAACACATTTCGCTCAACCAATGACCCATAACCCATGCGTAACATATGACCCAGAACCCATGTGTCACATACCATGACCAACAGTCCATGATCCTCAACCCATGACCCACAACCCATGTGTCACATACCATGACCCACAACCCATGTGTCACATACTATGACCCACAACCCATGTGTTACATACTATGACTCACAACCCGTGTGTCATATACCATGACCCACAACCCATGCGTCACGCACCGTGACTCACTCACAATCCATTTGTCCTATACCATGACCTACAACCCATGTCTCACATCCCATGTCCCACAACCCATGACACTCAACACATGACCCACATCCCATGACACTTAACCCATGACCTACAACCCATGACACTCATCCCATAGACCACAACCCATGACACTTAACCCATGACCTACAACCCATGACACGCTACTCATAACCCACAACCCATGACCCTCAACCCATGACACAACCCGCAATGGCAACATGCCTCCCTTGATGGACTCCCCTGCCTTCCAATAACCACTCTTCCATCCATGTTTTCAATAAGAGCAGGTCAGTAGTGTACATTCAGGTTAGTGCTGCCATTCAGGTTAGTGCTGCCATTCAGGCTAGTGCTGTCATTCAGGCTAGTGCTGCCATTCAGGCTAGTGCTGCCATTCAGGCTAGTGCTGCCATTCAGGCTAGTACTGCCATTCAGGCTAGTGCTGTCATTCAGGCTAGTGCTGTCATTCAGGCTAGTGCTGTCATTCAGGCTAGTGCTGTCATTCAGGCTAGTGCTGCCATTCAGGCTAGTGCTGCCATTCAGGCTAGTACTGCCATTCAGGCTAGTGCTGTCATTCAGGCTAGTGCTGTCATTCAGGCTAGTGCTGTCATTCAGGCTAGTGCTGCCATTCAGGCTAGTGCTGCCATTCAGGCTAGTGCTGCCATTCAGGCTAGTACTGCCATTCAGGCTAGTGCTGTCATTCAGGCTAGTGCTGTCATTCAGGCTAGTGCTGCTATTCAGGCTAGTGCTGTCATTCAGGCTAGTGCTGTCATTCAGGCTAGTGCTGCCATTCAGGCTAGTGCTGCCATTCAGGCTAGTGTTGTCATTCAGGCTAGTGCTGCCATTCAGGCTAGTGCTGTCCTTCAGGCTAGTGCTGTCATTCAGGCTAGTGCTGCCATTCAGGCTAGTGCTGCCATTCAGGCTAGTGCTGTCATTCAGGCTAGTGCTGTCATTCAGGCTAGTGCTGCCATTCAGGCTAGTGCTGCCATTCAGGCTAGTGCTGCCATTCAGGCTAGTGCTGCCATTCAGGCTAGTGCTGCCATTCAGGCTAGTGCTGCTATTCAGGCTAGTGCTGCCATTCAGGCTAGTGCTGCCATTCAGGCTAGTGCTGCCATTCAGGCTAGTGTTGTCATTCAGGCTAGTGCTGCCATTCAGGCTAGTGCTGTCATTCAGGCTAGTGCTGTCATTCAGGCTAGTGCTGCCATTCAGGCTAGTGCTGTCATTCAGGCTAGTGCTGTCATTCAGGCTAGTGCTGCCATTCAGGCTAGTGCTGCCATTCAGGCTAGTGCTGCCATTCAGGCTAGTACTGCCATTCAGGCTAGTGCTGCCATTCAGGCTAGTGCTGTCATTCACCCAAATATTCCACCATTATAAGCGACATGCTGGCTCCTCTACACGTATTAAGCTCTCTAGCTCAATGTAAAATGCAAGAGAGAAAGATAGATAGAGATATATCGATAGATAGACAGAGGGAGAATATATAATTATACACACATGTCAGTGTCTATACATAGAGCGGTGTAATCTCAATGTACCACGAGGTGAATATCAGTCAGATTATGTACAGTGAGAATTTACTTCATTCTTTTGATTAGGAGAATAAAGTCTTCTTGAATATCAGCGTCCAGGTGCACTGCAACAATAGCAGCGTCCAGTTGCACTGCAACAATATCAGCGTCCAGGTGCACTGCAACAATATCAGCGTCCAGGTGCACTGCAACAATATCAGCGTCCAGGTGCACTGCAACAATATCAGCGTCCAGGTGCACTGCAACAATATCAGCGTCCAGGTGCACTGCAACAATATCAGCGTCCAGGTGCACTGCAACAATATCAGCGTCCAGGTGCACTGCAACAATATCAGCGTCCAGGTGCACTGCAACAATATCAGCGTCCAGGTGCACTGCAACAATATCAACGTCCAAGTGCACTGCAACAATATCAGCGTCCAGGTGCACTGCAACAATATCAGCGTCCAGGTGCACTGCAACAATATCAACGTCCAGGTGCACTGCAACAATATCAGCGTCCAGGTGCACTGCAACAATATCAGCGCCCAGGTGCACTGCAACAATATCAGCGTCCAAGGTGCACTGCAACAATATCAGCGTCCAGGTGCACTGCAACAATATCAGCGTCCAGGTGCACTGCAACAATATCAGCGTCCAAGGTGCACTGCAACAATATCAGCGTCCAGGTGCACTGCAACAATATCAACGTCCAAGTGCACTGCAACAATATCAGCGTCCAGGTGCACTGCAACAATATCAGCGTCCAGGTGCACTGCAACAATATCAGCGTCCAGGTGCACTGCAACAATATCAGCGTCCAGGTGCACTGCAACAATATCAGCGTCCAGGTGCACTGCAACAATATCAGCGTCCAGGTGCACTGCAACAATATCAGCGTCCAAGGTGCACTGCAACAATATCAGCGTCCAGGTGCACTGCAACAATATCAGCGTCCAAGGTGCACTGCAACAATATCAGCGTCCAAGGTGCACTGCAACAACATCAGCGTCCAAGGTGCACTGCAACAATATCAGCGTCCAGGTGCACTGCAAAAATATCAGCGTCCAAGGTGCACTGCAACAATATCAGCGTCCAAGGTGTACTGCAACAATATCAGCGTCCAAGGTGCACTGCAACAATATCAGCGTCCAGGTGCACCGCAACAATATCAGCGTCCAAGGTGCACTGCAACAATATCAGCGTCCAAGATGCACTGCAACAATATCATCGTCCAGGTGCACTGCAACAATACCAGCGTCCAGGTGCACTGCAAAAATATCAGCGTCCAGGTGCACTGCAACAATATCAGCGTCCAGGTGCACTGCAACAATATCAGCGTCCAGGTGCACTGCAACAATATCAGCGTCCAGGTGCACTGCAACAATATCAGCGTCCAGGTGCACTGCAACAATATCAGCGTCCAAGGTGCACTGCAACAATATCAGCGTCCAAGGTGCACTGCAACAATATCAGCGTCCAGGTGCACTGCAACAATATCAGCGTCCAAGGTGCACTGCAACAATATCAGCGTCCAAGGTGCACTGCAACAACATCAGCGTCCAAGTGCACTGCAACAATATCAGCGTCCAGGTGCACTGCAAAATATCAGCGTCCGGTGCACTGCAACAATATCAGCGTCCAAGGTGCACTGCAACAATATCAGCGTCCAAGGTGCACTGCAACAATATCAGCGTCCAGGTGCACCGCAACAATATCAGCGTCCAAGGTGCACTGCAACAATATCAGCGTCCAAGATGAACTGCAACAATATCTCGTCCAGGTGCACTGCAACAATACCAGCGTCCAGGTGCACTGCAAAATATCAGCGTCCAGGTGCACTGCAACAATATCAGCGTCCAGGTGCACTGCAACAATATCAGCGTCCAGGTGCACTGCAACAATATCAGCGTCCAGGTGCACTGCAACAATATCAGCGTCCAGGTGCACTGCAACAATATCAGCGTCCAGGTGCACTGCAACAATATCAGCGTCCAGGTGCACTGCAACAATATCAGCGTCAGGTACACTGCAACAATACAACGTCCAGATTACTGCAACAATATCAGCGTCCAGGCACTGCAACAATATCAACGTCCAGGTACGCAACAATATCAGCGTCCAGGTGCACTGCAACAATATCACGTCAGGTGCACTGCAACAATACCAGCGTCAGGTGCACTGCAACAATATCAGCGTCCAGGTGCACTGCAACAATATCAGCGTCCAAGGTGCACTGCAACAATATCAGCGTCCAGGTGCACTGCAACAATATCAGCGTCCAGGTGCACTGCAACAATATCAACGTCCAGGTGCACTGCAACAATATCAGCATCCAGGTGCACTGCAACAATATCAGCGTCCAGGTGCACTGCAACAATATCAGCGTCCAGGTGCACTGCAACAATATCAGCGTCCAGGTGCACTGCAACAATATCAGCGTCCAAGGTGCACTGCAACAATATCAGCGTCCAGGTGCACTGCAACAATATCAGCGTCCAGGTGCACTGCAACAATATCAACTTTCTAAGAAGCATCACAGTCTCTAGGTTGTGTCTCACGTCCAAGTATCGGGAATTTACAGAGAAAATAATTCTCCTCTGCTTAATTCTGGGGAGAAAAATTTCTTCTCATGTGAGGGAAGTGTCGCTTTATCACCGCCCTTTCCTCTCCTTCTCTTCCTCTACTATCTCTTCCTCTTAGGCATTTACAGCCTCATTTATTTCCTACAATGGCTACTTATTTTAACCTTTTTGTACACTGTTAAACATTATAAACTCTCAACTTTTCCTAAACCTCCTCGTTCGTGTCTCCTGTGTACCTCGGCACAAGAAACTCTCAACTTAACATGACACAAAACGACAACTGCCTCTTCTCCCTGCGCCATTAACCTTCTTTTCGTTACCCTGAAATACCACTTTGCGAACAGCGAGATTTTCATTAAAACTCTTGAAATAACTTTCCATTCTCTACATAAATTGATATCTGAATTCTATTTGACTGGTATTTTCTTGCATGATTCATCTGACACTGTAGTGGAGGGAAGGCGGGGTAAGGGTCGGCCTAGGAAAGGTTGAAGGTAAAGGAGGTTTTGTGTGCGAGGGGCTTGGACTTCCAGCAAGAGTGCGTGAGCGTTTTAGATAGGAGCGAATGGAGATAGATGGACTTGACGTGGTGTTGGAGTGTGAGCAAAGTAACATTTATGAAGGGATTCAGGGAAACCGGCAGGCCGGACTTGAGTTCTGGAGATGGGAAGTACAGTGTCTGCACTCTGAAGGAGGGGTGTTAATGTTGCAGTTTTATAACTGTAGTGTAAAGCACCCCTCTGGCAAGACAGTGATGGAGTGAATGATGATGAAAGTTTTCTTATCTGTATATATATATATATATATATATATATATATATATATATATATATATATATATATATATATATATATATATATATATATATATATATATATGTCGTGCCGATTAGGTAAAACTTGCGATTTTGGCTTAAATAGCAACGCTCACCTTGCCATATAAGACAAGTGAAAATTTGTGTATGCAATAATTTCGCCAAAATCATTCTGAACATAACGAAAAAAATATATTTCATTGTGTTTGTTTATTATTAAATTAATGTTAACGTATCTAAAATATATTTAGATGGGTTAGGCTAAATTAAATTGCGCTTGTTGTAATAAGGTTAGGTAGGTTTTCAAAGTTTCTCTTGGTACAAAATTAAAAATTCTTACATTAACATAAATGAAAAAAATATATCATTAAACGTATAAGAGAAAATTTTAGAAAGGACTTAATTTTAGATGAGTTCTTGCTAATTGACCAGTTTTACCTAATCGGGACGCGATCCTTCGAAGATCACGTTTGTCTGTAGATGTTTCGGAATGAGGATCAGGCAGTGAAGTATGGTGTGTATAGAGCGCCTACAATACTTGGTACTATCGATTTTCCACCGAGGCGGGTGGATGTTAGGGTAAGACGTAACTTGATGTATTACCGACGCTTCGCGATCCCAGAAAAGTGGTCTTGTCTTGCATAACCTGAGCCCACGAGTTATTAACACTGAAGATTTAAAGATAATAAGATGCAGCACTCAGAAAAAAATGCATGAAGCTCAGTATTTCAATTTCCTCAAAGATTTTCATTGCAAGTTATTTTTTTTTCTCAGGTCAACATCAATATAAAGTTTTCTCTAAGTAAGACTGACAGGCTTCTAAGCTTGAAATTTTTAAGTATGTAGGTAAGTAAGTTAGATAGTAAATGCTTTTTGTTGAGGCTTTAGGTACAAAACATTCAAATTTTTATAATTTTTTTTAGCCCACATACAGGTTATGGACATATAAAAATTACATGTTGGTGTAAATCACACCACCACACTTGGTTAACCATACCAGCTTTTTTCTATGTAGGATACACCAATGTTGAATGTTTGAAGCAGGACAGAGAGGTCCTTCAAAAATCATGGCAAGGAACTCAGTGTCAGGAAGGAAGTACATCACACTGAGGAGGCCCTTGCCAGGTGCTACACCAACCAGCACTTGCCAGGTGCTATACCAACCAGCACTTGCCAGGTGCTACACCAACCAGCACTTGCCAGGTGCTACACCAACCAGCACTTGCCAGGTGCTACACCAACCAGCACTTGCCAGGTGCTATACCAACCAGCACTTGCCAGGTGCTACACCAACCAGCACTTGCCAGGTGCTACACCAACCAGCACTTGCCAGGTGCTACACCAACCAGCACTTGCCAGGTGCTACACCAACCAGCACTTGCCAGGTGCTATACCAACCAGCACTTGCCAGGTGCTACACCAACCAGCACTTGCCAGGTGCTACACCAACCAGCACTGCCAGGTGCTACACCAACCAGCACTTGCCAGGTGCTACACCAACCAGCACTTGCCAGGTGCTATACCAACCAGCACTTGCCAGGTGCTCACCAACCAGCACTTGCCAGGTGCTACACCAACCAGCACTTGCCAGGTGCTACACCAACCAGCACTTGCCAGGTGCTACACCAACCAGCACTTGCCAGGGTGCTATACCAACCAGCACTTGTCAGGTGCTACACCAACCAGCACTTGCCAGGTGCTACACCAACCAGCACTTGCCAGGTGCTACACCAACCAGCACTTGCCAGGTGCTACACCAACCAAGCACTTGCCAGGTGCTACACCAACCAGCACTTGCCAGGTGCTATACCAACCAGCACTTGCCAGGTGCTACACCAACCAGCACTTGCCAGGTGCTACACCAACCAGCACTTGCCAGGTGCTAACCAACCAGCACTTGCAGGTGCTAACCAACCAGCACTTGCCAGGTGCTACACCAACCAGCACTTGCCAGGTGCTACACCAACCAGCACTTGCCAGGTGCTACACCAACCAGCACTTGCCAGGTGCTACACCAACCAGCACTTGCCAGGTGCTATACCAACCAGCACTTGCCAGGTGCTATACCAACCAGCACTTGCCAGGTGCTATACCAACCAGCACTTGCCAGGTGCTACACCAACCAGCACTTGCCAGGTGCTACACCAACCAGCACTTGCCAGGTGCTACACCAACCAGCACTTGCCAGGTGCTACACCAACCAGCACTTGCCAGGTGCTACACCAACCTCCTAATAATAGTACAAAAGAATTGAATGTTTAAATTCGATCTGTTACAAACGAAATAATGAATGAAGTTAATGTAAGACTAGAACTCAGAACCAAGTTCTAGGAGCTGCTAATTCGCAGAATCCTACAAATTCCTAACAATTTAAAACCTTTTTAACTCGTGTTTTCAATATTTCCCACCTTCCTTTTTTTTTTCTTTGCAGTTATATTCGATTTGATATTCTTCACAATTTTAAAATAAAAAACAATTTAATTTTGATTTTAATAAGAAAGTTCAGTTTGATCCAATACTTACCACAACATGAACAACTTGGCAACTACGCAGTCCAGATTCATTGCGTAAGTACTGTTAAATACGATACAGTTGTTAAGACACATGTACAACAGTTAGGTATCTTTACTTCGAAACATTTCGAATACACAGTAGCTTTTGTCAGTCGAATACAGAGGCAGCATAAGCAACCTGGAATACGAAGCTTTGAGGTAGTCATTCCCTCAGCCTGGAGAAGAGTTTTGTTCCATAGTATGGAACAATGTTTCGCCTACACACAGTGTACACGAAACGTTTCGGAAAAAAGATACCTAACTGTTGCACATGTATCTTACTTATGAACTTGTCAGTATTGTATACTATTGTTATATTCACGATACATTTGTTCTTACCGAACAAGACATGATCTAGTTATCATATGTCTCACGATATCGTAATAACAAGATTGTAAACAAACCAGTGTACAAGTGAGTCGCAAAACTCCTGGCCAGTGCGTAAGCCACTGGACCACCTGACTGCAATAGGAGTCATACAACTAATACAACAGCAGGAATACAGTATGTTGAAGCCAATCAGAGAAGGAATTCTTTAGTTGATGAATGGAAATAACATTACAATTTACATAATAAACCCGGCAATTTGGACTAATACAGACCAATAATATAATAAACCTTACATTCCAGAAAGCACAACATGGCTGAAATCTGAAGCCGATCAGAAGAGGCATTCCCCAGGTATCACATAGATCCGAACTATTCTTTTTTTTTTAACTAATTTAGCATAATGACTAATTTGACCACACAGAAACTAAACTTAATGAGTACTCTTCTGTCTGTTAGATGCATCAACCACTAAATATGAAATCCTCTCAGATAAGATAGAGTAGACTCAGATGATTTATTTAACATGATTTATCAAGATTAAAAATTTCAATCTATTTTACAAATAAAATTATCAAACGTACACATACACAGGTGAATTTTACTCTACGTTATCGTCGACGTTGAGAGGAACCTTTTATGTAACATGTGAAGCCAAGGAGCAGAGGTTTTTGAAAGTTATCAGACCCATTCTGGGATCTTGGAATGGGTTCTACAACTTTGGGCATAGAACATGCGGCAACAACGGGTCATGGTGCGTGATGAGGTATCACAGTGGGCGCCGGTAACGAGCGGTGTACCGCAGGGGTCAGTCCTAGGACCAGTGCTATTCTTGGCCTAGTTACTGTACACCAACTTTGAAAATTATAAGGAGACCATATGAAGATTTCTCGTGTTATGAACCACACGAAAACGACATTTTAGAGGAAAAAAATAAGAACGAAATATGAAACTAGACGTATTTCAGTAGCTGCGAGAGCCAGAAGGATGATTATTTACAGCGTAAGTCCAGCTCCTGTACTCAGTGTAATGGATAGGAACAGTCCAGCCTCCTGTACTCAGTGTAATGGATAGCAACAGTCCAGCCTCCTGTACTCAGTGTAATGTATAGTAACAGTCCAGCCTCCTGTACTCAGTGTAATGGATAGCAACAGTCCAGCCTCCTGTACTCAGTGTAATGTATAGTAACAGTCCAGCCTCCTGTACTCAGTGTAATGGATAGCAACAGTCCAGCCTCCTGTATTCAATGTAATGGATAGGAACAGTCCAGCCTCCTGTACTCAGTGTAATGGATAGGAACAGTCCAGGCTCCTGTACTCAGTGTGATGGAAATGAACAGTGCAGAGTGAACCATCAGTTTACGATGTGATTGTTAGCGTTGAACATTTGATGTGAATCAAAAGAGAAATTCACAAATTATCTTACTTTGTCGCCATAAAGCAATGTTGGCAGCTTAAAATATGTTTATTGCAACTGTCCTGTAAATTTTACCTTTGGGAACACATTTAATTAATTCTGGAATATATTTAAACATTAGTGTTTAATTATATGCACTCACTCACCCCTAATATATACAACAGTATAAATTTCTAATATTCTATATCTCTATATATATATATATATATATCTGTCTGTCTGTCTGTATCTCTATCTCTGTCTGTCTGTCTGTATCTCTATCTCTCTGTCTCTGTCTGTCTGTCTGTCTGTCTGTCTGTCTTCTCTCTCTCTCTCTCTCTCTCTCTCTCTCTCTCTCTCTCTCTCTCTCTCTCTCTCTCTCTCTCTCTCTCTCTCTCTCTCCCCTCTCTGTCTCTCTCTCGCACTGTTTTTTTCCCCTCTCTACTCACATTTATTCTTTACATTCTTGTATTTGGTGCACATTGCCACGCGCATATAAAGGTGCAAGCAAGAACACATATACGCAAACACGCATTCACTTAGACACACACACACACACACACACACACACACACACACACACACACACACACACACACACAAGACCAACCACATACAGAGTATAGGCTAGGTAGCCAAAGACTGCAAACCTCGCTCAAGGAGAAAGATCTTGGGGTGAGTATAATACCGAGCACGTCTCCGTAAGCACACATCAACCAGATAACTGCTGCAGCATATGGGCGCCTGGCAAACCTGAGAATAGCGTTTCGATACCTCACTAAGGAATCGTTCAAGATACTGTACACCGTGTACGTCAGGCTCATATTGAAGTATGCAGCACCAGTTTGGATCCCACACCTGGTCAAGCACGTCAAGAAATTACAGAAAGTGCAAAGGTTTGCAACAAGTCTACTTCCAGAGCTAAGGGGAATGTCCTACTAAGAAAGGTTAAGGGAAATCGGACTGACGACACTGGAGGACAGGAGGGTTAGGAGAGACATGGTAACGACATACAAAATACTGCTTGGAATAGATGAGGTGGACAGAGACAGGATGTTCCAGAGATGGGACACAGAAACAAGGGGTCACAATTGGAAGTTGAAGAATCAGATGAGTCAAATGGATGTTAGGAAGTATTTCTTCATTTACAGGGTTGTCAGGAAGTGGAATAATCAGAAAAGTGATGTAGTGGAGGCAGGAACCATACATTGCTTTAAGATGAGGTATGATAAAGCTCATGGAGCA
>WNWK01012864.1:40000-57710 GCA_009830355.1 Cherax destructor
TCTCACTCACTCACTCTCTCTCACTCACTCTCTCCCTCACTCTCACTCTCACTCACTCAATCACTTTCTCTCACTCACTCACTCTCTCACTCTCACTCTTGCTCACTCTCACTCTCACTCACTCACCCTCACTCACTCTCTCACTCTTACTTTCTCACTCTCTTACTCTCACTCTCTCTCACTCTCTTCTTATCTCTTTCTCTAACCTTCCCTCCCCCTTCTCCTAGTCCCCAAATTTCTCTCTCTCTCTCTCTCTCTCTCTCTCTCTCTCTCTCTCTCTCTCTCTCTCTCTCTCTCTCTCTCTCTCTCTCTCTCTCTCTCTCTCTCTCACTCTATTTCCCCACCTCTGTATATCTCTCTGTCCATACCCTTCCCTCCCCTCTTCTCCCCCTAGTCCCCAACTCCTCTCTCTCTCTCCCCATCTCCAGCTGTTTCCCTTCTCCCTCTAGTCCCCTAATTCCTCTCTCTCTTTCTCTACCTCTCCCCTTTCTCTTTCACTCTCCCCCCAAGGAAAAAAAATGGGGGTAGGGACTCGCAGGACCCAGGGACCAGAGGAGAATGGCTCTGGTAAGGAAGAATGTATGGAAGAGCAGTGCAAAAGGATGGAACGAGAGTGGGAGAGAAAACTAGGAGAGCTTTCTGAAAAAAATGGAGAGAGAGCTTTCTGTGAAAATGGAAAAGAGGTTGGAGGAGGAGTAGAAGATTTGGGAGTCACAAGCTGAAGCTGCAGTAGCCAGGATAAGAGGCCTAGAAGATGAGGTAAACAGGCTGAAGCAGGGTACAGGGGCATTGACCAGCAAAGACACAGCATCAAGGGGGCCCATCAGGAAGGAAGGAGATATAACTTACGCGTCAGCCATATCTGCTTACCAAGCAGGGCAGCTGGGAGGAGGTGGAGAGGGGAATAGGGCAAATGCAGAGGAACGATCATGTCACCAAGAGCTACAGGAAAAAAAGGGAGAAAATGGCCATGTACAGACAGGAACCTGAGCTGCAGAGGGAAAGGCAATGGGAGGAGGAGAGGGCAAAGGCAGTGTTTATTCATGGGCTGAAGGAGAGAGAGGAAAGGACACACACGGAAAGACGACAGGCTGAAAGAAAGGATATTGAAAACATACTCAAAGCAATAGGCGAAGAAGACATGTCTGAGGTTGTAAATTTTCAGACAATAGGGGGGTACTTGAAGGGGAGAAATCGACCGCTCAAGCTGATTCTCAGGACAGAAACAGTGCGGAACAGAATCCTCCAAGAGAAACCAAGATTGAAGGGAACGGAAGACTACAAGAGGGTGTTCCTAGACCGAGACAGAACAAAAACAGAACGACAGCAGCTGAGGGAGAGGGCACTAAGGCGAAAGGAGCTGGGAGGAGGGACAAGGACAGAACAGGTAGAGGACAACCAGAGCAGGGCAGAGAAACAAGAGCAAGCACACACAGAACCATCCCCAACACCCAACAACCAAGCACCCTATCCCAACACAATCTACAACCCACACTCACACCCCCCACCCAACACTCCACTATAGAATCCCACAGTACACCGCCAGGTCCCCCACCCCCACAGACCCCCCAAAACACAGTGTTAGAGAGGAAACTGAAGGTATGGTACACCAAAGCTGATGGAATAACAAATAAGTGGGAGGAGTGGCACGAAAGAGTCAAAGAGGCATCACCGGACATAATAGCTCTCACAGAAACAAAGCTCACAGGTATGATAACAGATGCCATCTTTCCAATAAGATACCAGATCCTGAGGAAAGACAGAGGGAACAGAGGGGGTGAAGGAGTGGCACTGCTGATCAAAAAACAATGGGATTTTGATGAGCTGCAGAGAGGAGACAGAGGAGAAGCTGGGGATTACATAGTAGGAACGCTACAGTCTGGAGGTCCCAAGGTGGTAATTGCAGTTATGTATAACCCACCACAGAACAGCAGGAGGCCAAGGCAAGAGTATGATGAGAGTAATAGAGCGATGATTGACACACTGGCCGAAGTGACCAGAAGAGCTCGAGCGAGCAGGGCAAAGCTACTGATCATGGGTGACTTCAACCATAAGGAAATCGATTGGGAGAACTTAGAGCCACATGGGGGCCAAGAAACTTGGAGGTCTAAGATGCTGGAGGTGGTACTGGAAAATCTCATGTACCAACACGTAAGGGACACTACCAGAGAGAGAGGAGGGGACAAACCAGCGAGACTGGACCTAGTATTCACCCTGAGTAGCGCAGATATTGAGGACATCACACATGAAAGCCCCCTTGGGGCCAGTGATCATATGGTTCTAAGCTTCGAATACATAGTAGAGTTACAAGTGGAGGGGGAAGCAGGAAGGGCTGCACAAATGAAGCCAAACTACAAGAAAAGTCACTACTTGGGCATGAAGAACTTTCTGCACGGAGTTCAGTGGGACAGTGAGCTGACAGGGAAGTCAGTAGACGAGATGATGGAATATTTGACAACAATTTGCAAGGAAGCTGAGGAGAGGTTTATACCCAAGGGTAACAGGAGAAGCGAAAAAGCCAGGATGAGCCCATGGTTCACCCAAAGGTGCAGGGAAGCCAAAACCAAGTGTGCCAGGGAATGGAAGAGGTACAGAAGGCAAATGACCCAGGAGAATAAGGAGAGCAGTCGTAGAGCCAGAAATGATTATGCACAGGTAAGAAGGGAGGCCCAAAGACAGTACGAAAATGACATAGCAACGAAAGCCAAATCTGACCCAATCTGTTGTACAGCCACATCACGAGGAGAACAACAGTCAAGGACCAGGTGATCAGACTGAGGAAGGAAGGAAGGGAGGTCACAAGAAATGACCGTGAAGTGTGTGAGGAGCTCAACATGAGATTCAAAGAGGTGTTCACAGAGGAGATAGAAGGGCATGTATAGTATAGTATGTATAGTATGCAAGGTCATGGAGAAGATAATCAGGAGAAGAGTGTTGGAGCACCTAGAAAGGAATGATCTTATCAACGACGGCCAACACGGTTTCAGGGACGGGAAATTCTGTGTCACAAACCTATTGGAGTTCTACGACAGGGTGACAGAAGTAAGACAAGAGAGAGAGGGGTGGGTAGATTGCATATTCTTGGACTGTAAGAAGGCGTTTGACACAGTTCCACACAAGAGATTAGTGCAGAAGCTGGAGGACCAGGCAGGGGTAACAGGGAAGGCACTACAATGGACCAGGGAATACCTGTCAGGAAGACAGCAGCGAGTCATGGTATGTGGCGAGGTGTCAGAGTGGGAGCCCGTGACGAGTGGGGTTCCACAGGGGTCAGTCCTAGGACCGGTGCTGTTTCTGGTATTTGTGAACGACATGACGGAAGGAATAGACTCCGAAGTGTCCCTGTTTGCAGATGATGTGAAGTTGATGAGAATAATTCAATCGGACGAGGATCAGGCAGAACTACAAAGGGATCTGGACAGGCTGCAAGCCTGGTCCAGCAATTGGCTCCTGGAGTTCAACCCCACCAAGTGCAAAGTCATGAAGATTGGGGAAGGACAAAGAAGACCGCAGACGGAGCACAGTCTAGGGGGCCAGAGACTACAAACCTCAATCAAGGAAAAAGATCTTGGGGTGAGTATAACACCAGGCACATCTCCTGGGGCGCACATCAACCAAATAACTGCTGCAGCATATGGGCGCCTAGCAAACCTAAGAACAACATTCCGATATCTTAATAAAGAATCGTTCAGGACTCTGTACACTGTTTACGTTAGGCCCATACTGGAGTATGCAGCACCAGTTTGGAACCCACACCTAGCCAAGCACGTAAAGAAGCTAGAGAAAGGGCAAAGGCTTGCAACAAGGCTAGTCCCAGAGCTAAGGGGTATGTCCTACGAGGAGAGGTTAAGGGAAATCGACCTGACGACACTGAAGGACAGGAGAGATAGGGGACACATGATAACGACGTATAAGATACTGAGAGGAATTGACAAGGTGGACAAAGACAGAATGTTCCAGAGATGGGACACAGCAACAAGGGGACACAGTTGGAAGTTGAAGACTCAGATGAATCACAGAGATGTTAGGAAGTATTTCTTCAGTCACAGAGTTGTCGGTAAGTGGAATAATTTGGGAAGCGATGTAGTGGAGGCAGGTTCCATACACAGCTTTAAGAAGAGGTATGATAAAGCTCATAGCGCAGGGAGAGTGACCCGGTAGCGGCCAGTGAAGAGGCGGGGCCAGGAGCTGTGATTTGACCCCTGCAACCCAAACTAGGTGAGTACACATACACACACACACACACACACACACACACACACACACACACACACACACACACACACACATTCGAGTATAAGTTGAACTCACAGGAAGTTATTATATCTTGTTGAGCGAAATTCAAAGAGTAAAGAAATGGGAATGCTATTGTTAAATAATAAAAAAGCAAGACTGGGAGGAAATAAAGAGGAGGAAGGATGATGTACATGGATGGAGCAAGACAAGTTAACTGGATTTAAACGAAAATTTGAAGAAGTCTGGAAAACAAATTTCAATAACCTCTGCTCAGTGGTGAAAAAATTGCTAAACTCGTATGGAAAGAATACAATCAAAAAGAGAAAAGAGTAAAACGAACTGAAGAAAAGGTGCAGAGACTGGGCAAGATTCTAAAGAAGCTGGGGAAAACTGGAAGACACAGTAATGGAAATGTCTGGTTGAGAGAGAAGAGTAAAGAAACGAGGAAAAATATCTGCTTAGAATTTCTCTCAGGAGACAGAGAGGAACAGATGATGATGAGGGGTGTAACAAATGAGCTGTTAACATTATACAAGATAATCTGGATGGAAGAAAATGGGAGAAATAAAAAGAGGGAATTCGCTGATGACATCTGATCTTCATGAGACAGATGCGAGGAAGAGCGATGAGAGTTGCGTGTCGGAAAAAAGTGAGGAATAAACAGGCACAATAACATGACTGGAACAATTCACAAATAACCTCCACTTAGGAGATAAAACTTTATAACTACTCTTCGGTCCGTCTTGGACCAGTGTCAGATTACCACTGCAGGATAAAATGAGTTAAGGTGTTACTGGAGTGACAGGAGGAGAGAGCGAACTACAGCAGGTATAAAGTTTTCAGAGAATCGCAGTGTGTTCAAGGGAGAAAATACCCTCCAAATTATCCTTCCCAAAGAAATGGCACGAGACAAAATTATGGTATAGAAGCCACCGTTAAGGATAATGATATGACATGGCCAAGTGTACCTAAAGTGGGAGAGAACAGAAAAGGAAAGAGAACAGCTGCAGGAGAGAATAAAAGAAACAAGTCCCATCCCCTATTCCACTGAAACAATTAAGTCAAAGCAAATCATAACCATCTCCTATTCTCCCTAACCTACACCTTCAATCCAGTCTCTCTATCCAGTGCAAGAACTGCTCCATAGTCAATCCTCACACTTACCCTTCATCCCTACCTCCCTCTACACACTCGTCCAACTCTACAAACCTATGTGCAAGAACCAGGAATCCTGAACATAGACAACCAAAACACATAAATAAAACTTGGTGTAAGGCACAATAAACGCAAAACAGAATAAAAAAAAATAACAAATGAAATATATAAGTAAGGAGCAGAAACATCCCAGACATCGTAGCCCTCAGTGAGACAAATCTCCCATGAGTTTACCCATTTTCTTAGCAAATTCTGAATTAAGAGAGAGAAACCAGAAAGGGGAGGGGGTGTAAAGGAGCAGCACAGCTAATCAGACGTAAGTGCTAAGTATAGTCTCCGAACTGTATAAGAAACTAACGAAGAAAACTTTTATCTTTCCATATATTTTACACATTATTTTACTATAATTTTTGTTAGTATTATGAGGACAATTATTCTTATTGAATTACTAATATAAGTTATGTATATTAATCTGCGTAATGATTTCGTGAAAATGCTATCATATGATTACCGGGTCGAAGTGAGGTCACAAGGTCTCGTCAGCGAGGTCAGCGAGGTCAGCGAGGTCAGCGAGGTCAGCGAGGTCAGCGAGGTCTGAGGTCAGCGAGGTCAGCGAGGTCAGCGAGGTCAGCGAGGTCAGCGAGGTCAGTGGTTGCCAGGTGCTAGGACAACTTACCTCCCACATTACGTCAAGTTGCTTGGTCTGTCTCCTTGATAATTCTGTTTGTCTCTTTCAAAATGGTTCCGATATATTTCAAGAGAAATGTTTCTCATAACAGAACAACGTTACTGAGTAGTTCGTTCACTTGTAGAGGATGTCTCATAATGAATGTAGCTACACAGGGCCCACCTGGACACGGAAGTGAGTGGGAGGTAGATGCTAGTCTTGTTAGGTTGCCCACTTGCTTCCACTGCCTGGCTTTGTAGGAGAGTAGTGGGAAGGTTATTACCTAGTGGCTTCACGTCGCTACTCGTCAGTGTCTGCTGTCATGTCTACTCTGCTGTTACTACACTTCTCTGAGAGTGGGGCACACATATGTTTTCAGTATCTTTGTATGATATCTTCTGGGTTATTGATGGAAAAAACCTGGCGGTGTTGATTAATTTTGCAGTCATTGTCTGGACAAGGGACTGTGAGGAGATGCATCAGGGTCTGTGAGGAGATGCATCAGGGTCTGTGAGGAGATGCATCAGGGACTGTGAGGAGATGCATCAGGGACTGTGAGGAGATGCATCAGGGACTGTGAGGAGATGCATCAGGGACTGTGAGGAGATGCATCAGGGACTGTGAGGAGATGCATCAGGGACTGTGAGGAGATGCATCAGGGACTGTGAGGAGATGCATCAGGGACTGTGAGGAGATGCATCAGGGACTGTGAGGAGATGCATCAGGGACTGTGAGGAGATGCATCAGGGACTATGAGGAGATGCATCAAGGACTGTGATGAGATGCATCAAGGACTGTGATGAGATGCATCAAGGACTGTGCGGGGATGCATCAAGGACTGTGAGGAGATGCATCAAGGACTGTGAGGAGGTGTATCAAGGACTGTGATGAGATGCATCAAGGACTGTGATGAGATGCATGAAGGACTGTGATGAGATGCATCAAGGACTGTGAGGAGATGCATCAAGTACTGTGAGGAGATGCATCAGGGACTGTGAGGAGATGCATCAGGGACTGTGAGGAGATGCATCAGGGACTGTGAGGAGATGCATCAGGGACTGTGAGGAGATGCATCAGGGACTGTGAGGAGATGCATCAGGGACTGTGAGGAGATGCATCAGGGACTGGAGAGATGCATCAGGACTGTGAGAGATGCATCAGGGACTGCGAGGAGATGCATCAGGGACTGTGAGGAGATGCATCAGGGACTGTAGAGGAGATGCATCAGGGACTGTGAGGAGATGCATCGAGGACAGATGTGAGGTGCTCAGGACTGTGAGGAGATGCATCAAGGACTGCGAGGAGGTGCATCAAGGACTGTGAGGAGATGCATCAAGGACTGCGAGGAGATGCATCAGGGACTGCGAGGAGATGCATCAAGGACTGTGAGGAGATGCATCAAGGACTGTGAGGAGATGCATCAAGGACTGCGAGGAGATGCATCAGGGACTGTGAGGAGATGCATCAAGGACTGTGAGGAGATGCATCAGGGACTGTGAGGAGATGCATCAGGGACTGTGAGGAGATGCATCAAGGACTGCGAGGAGATGCATGAACGACTGTGAGGAGATGCATCAAGGACTGCGAGGAGATGCATCAACGACTGTGAGGAGATGCATCAACGACTGTGAGGACGTGCATCGACGACTGTGAGGAGGTGCTTCAGGGACTGTGAGGAGATGCATCAAGGACTGTGAGGAGATGCATCAGGGACTGTGAGGAGATGCATCAGGGACTGTGAGGAGATGCATCAGGGACTGTGAGGAGGTGCATCAGGGACTGTGAGGAGATGCATCAGGGACTGTGAGGAGATGCATCAGGGACTGTGAGGAGATGCATCAGGGACTGTGAGGAGGTGCATCAGGGACTGTGAGGAGGTGCATTAGGGACTGTGAGGAGATGCATCAGGGACTGTGAGGAGATGCATCAGGGACTGTGAGGAGATGCATCAGAGACTGTGAGGAGATGCATCAAGGACTGTGAGGAGATGCATCAGGGACTGTGAGGAGATGCATCAGAGACTGTGAGGCGATGCATCAGGGACTGTGAGGAGATGCATCAGGGACTGTGAGGAGGTGCATCAGGGACTGTGAGGAGGTGCATCAGTGACTGTGAGGAGATGCATCAGGGACTGTGAGGAGATGCATCAGGGACTGTGAGGAGATGCATCAGGGACTGTGAGGAGATGCATCAAGGACTGTGAGGAGATGCATCAAGGACTGCGAGGAGGTGCATCAGGGACTGTGAGGAGATTCATCAGGGACTGTGAGGAGATGCATCAGGGACTGTGAGGAGATGCATCAGGGACTGTGAGTATATGCATCAGGGACTGTGAGGAGATGCATCAAGGACTGTGAGGAGATGCATCAGAGACTGTGAGGAGATGCATCAGGGACTGTGAGGATATGCATCAGGGACTGTGAGGAGATGCATCAAGGACTGTGAGGAGATGCATCAGAGACTGTGAGGAGATGCATCAAGGACTGTGAGGAGATGCATCAAGGACTGTGAGGAGATGCATCAGGGACTGTGAGGAGGTGCATCAGGGACTGTGAGGAGGTGCATCAGGGACTGTGAGGAGATGCATCAGAGACTGTGAGGAGGTGCATCAGGGACTGTGAGGAGGTGCATCAGGGACTGTGAGGAGATGGATCAGAGACTGTGAGGAGGTGCATCAAGGACTGTGAGGATATGCATCAGGGACTGTGAGGAGATGCATCAGGGACTGTGAGGAGATGCATCAAGGACTGTGAGGAGGTGCATCAGGGACTGTGAGGAGATGCATCAGGGACTGTGAGGATATGCATCAGGGACTGTGAGGAGATGCTTCAGGGACTGTGAGGAGGTGCATCAGGGACTGTGAGGAGGTGCATCAGGGACTGTGAGGAGGTGCATCAGGGACTGTGAGGAGATGCATAAGAGACTGTGAGGAGGTGCATCAGGGACTGTGAGGAGATGCATCAGAGACTGTGAGGAGATGCATCAAGGTCTGTGAGGAGATGCATCAAGGACTGTGAGGAGATGCATCAAGGACTGTGAGGAGGTGCATCAGGGACTGTGAGGAGATGCATCAGAGACTGTGAGGGGATGCATCAAGGACTGTGAGGAGATGCATCAGGGACTGTGAGGAGATGCATCAGGGACTGTGAGGAGGTGCATCAGGGACTGTGAGGAGGTGCATCAGGGACTGTGAGGAGATGCATCAAAGATTGTGAGGGGATGCATCAGGGACTGTGAGGAGATGCATCAAGGACTGTGAGGAGGTGCATCAAGGACTGTGAGGAGATGCATCAGGGACTGTGAGGAGATTCATCAGGGACTGTGAGGAGGTGCATCAGGGACTGTGAGGAGATGCATCAAAGATTGTGAGGGGATGCATCAGGGACTGTGAGGAGATGCATCAGGGACTGTGAAGAGATGCATCAGGGACTCTGAGGATATGCATCAGGGACTGTGAGAAGATGCATCAAGGACTGTGAGGAGGTGCATCAGGGACTGTGAGGAGGTGCATCAAGGACTGTGAGGAGGTGCATCAGAGACTGTGAGGAGATGCATCAAGGACTGTGAGGATATGCATCAAGGACTGTGAGAAGATGCATCAAGGACTGTGAGGATATGCATCAAGGACTGTGAGGAGGTGCATCAGGGACTGTGAGGTGGTGCATCAGAGACTGTGAGGAGGTGCATCAGGGACTGTGAGGAGATGCATCAGGGACTGTGAGGAGATGCATCAAGGACTGTGAGAAGATGCATCAAGGACTGTGAGGAGATGCATCAGGGACTGTGAGGAGATGCATCAAGGACTGTGAGGAGATGCATCAGGGACTGTGAGGAGGTGCATCAGGGACTGTGAGGAGATGCATCAGGGACTGTGAGGAGATGCATCAGGGACTGTGAGGAGATGCATCAGGGACATTCAAGAGATGTACCGGGATAAGACCTTTATACCTCCGGGAGAAGAATGACATTAGAAAAGTTTTGAATCCAATATATTGTTGGCAGTCTGCTTTGTGAAAGTTTGGTCAGGATTTCTTTTTCAAAATAAGGAACATACACACACAGACGCACACACACGCACACACACACACGCACACACGCACACACAAACACGCATACACACA
The DNA here is from genome assembly GCA_009830355.1 of Cherax destructor. NCBI lineage: Eukaryota > Metazoa > Arthropoda > Malacostraca > Decapoda > Parastacidae > Cherax > Cherax destructor. Next base: position 50,180 of record WNWK01012864.1, read on the forward strand.
GACAGTGTGTGTGGATCAGAGAATACCTGACAGGGAGGCAACAACGAGTCGTGGTACGTGATGAGGTATCGCAGTGGGTGCTTGCGACGAGCGGGGTCCCATAGGGGTCAGTCCTAGGACCAGTGCTATTTTTGGTATATGTGAATGACATTATGGAAGGGATAGACTCAGAAGTGTCCTTGTTCGCAGATGATGTGAAGTTAATGAGGAGAATCAAATCAGATGAGGATCAGGCAGGACTTCAAAGAGACCTGGACCGGCTGGACACCTGGTCCAGCAACTGCCTTCTCGAATATAACCCCGCCAAATGCAAAGTCATGAAGATCAGAGAAGGGCAAAGAAGACCACAGACAGAGTATAAACTAGGTGGCCAAAGACTGCAAACCTCGCTCAAATAGAAAGATCTTGATGTGAGTATAACACCAAGCACGTCTCCTGAAGCACACATCATCCAGATAACTACTGCAGCATAGGGGAGCCTGGCAAACCTGAAAATAGCGTTCCGATACCTTTGTAAGGAATCGTTCAAGACACTGTACACCGTGTACGTCAGGCCCATACTGAAGTATTCAGGACCAGTTTGGAACCCACACCTGGTGAAGCACGTTAAGGAATTTGAGAAAGTGCAAAGGTTTGCAACAAGGGGAATGTCCATCGAAGAAAGGCTAAGTAAAATCGGCCTAACTGACACTGGAGGATAGGAGGGTTAGGGGAGACATGATAATGACATACAAAATTCTGCGTGGAATAGACAAGGTGGACAGAGACAGGATGTTCCAGAGAGGGGACACAGAAACAAGGGGTCGCAATTGGAAGTAGCGATCAGTGAAGAGGCGGGGGCCAGGAGCTGAGTCTCGACCACTGCAACCTCAATTAGGTGAGTACAATTGGGTGAGTACACACATACACACACGAACGCACACGCACACACAAACACATGCAGACACACAACACACACACGCACACACACGCACGCAGAAAGACACATACACACACACACACACACACACACAGAACCACCATCAGAACCCCACAGCCAAACACGGTATGCCAACACAAACCACAATCCACACTTACAGCCAAAACCCCACACTACACCATAGAATCCACAGCACACCGCCAGGTCCCCCACCCTCACAGACCCCCCAGAACACAGTGCTGGAGAGTAAACTGAAGGTATGGTATACCAACGCTGATGGAATAACGAATAAGTAAGAGGAGTGGCACGTGAGAATCAAAGAGGCATCACCGGTCATCATAGCTCTCTCCGAAACCAAGCTCACAGGAACGATAACAGGTGCCACCTTTCCAACAGGATATCAGATGTCGATGAAAGACGGAGGGAACAGAGTGGCACTGCTTATCAAAAAAAAAAAAAGGGGGGATTTTGACGAGCTGGAGAGAGTAGACAGAGGAGAAGGAAGAGACTACATAATAGGAACACTTCAGTCTGGAGGTCCCAAGGTGGTAATTGCAGTGATGTATAACCCACCACAGAACAGCAGGAGGCCAAGGCAAGAATATGATGAGAGCAACAGAGCGATGGTTGACACACTGGCTGAAGTGGCCAGAAGGGCTCATGCGAGCAGGGCAAAGTTGCTGATTGTGGGTGACTTGAATTACACAGAATTGACTAGGAGAACCTGGAGCCACATGGAGGCCCAGAAACGTGGAGGACTAAGATGATGGAGGTGGTACTGGAAAACCTCATGTACCAACATGTAAGGGACACTACCAAAGAGAGAGGAGCAGACGAACCAGCAAGACTGGACTTAGTATTCTCCTTCAGTAGTGGATTGAGGATATCACATATTATAGACCCCTTGGAAACAATTACCACGTGGTTATGAGCTTCGAATACATAGTTGAGTTATAAGTGGATAGGGAAGATGGAACGGCAAGATAAATGAAGCCAAGCTACAAGAGAGGGGACTGAAGAATTTTTCTGCACGAGGTTCAGTGGGACTGGGAACTGGCAAGAAAGTCAGTAATTGAGGTGATGGAATATGTGACAACAATATGCAAGAAAGCTGGGGAGAGGTTTTACCCAAGGGTAACAGAAATAACGAGAATGCCAGGATGAGCCCTTGGTTCACTCAAAGGTGTAGAGAGGCCAAAACCAAATGTGCTAGAGAATGGAAGAAGTATAGAAGGCAAAGGACCCAGGATAATATGGAGAGCATTCGTAGAGCTAGAAACGAATATGAACGGGTAAGAAGGGAGGCCAAAAGACAATACGAGAATGACATATCAGCAAGAGCCAAATCTGTCCCGAAGCTGTTGTACAGCCACAACATGAGAAAAACAACAGTAAAAGACCAGGTAATCAGGCTGAGGAAGGAAGGAGGGAAGATCACAAGAAACGACCGAGAAGTATGTGAGGAGCTCAACATGAGATTCAAGGAAGTGTTCACAGAAGAGACAGAAGGGTCTCCAAAAAAACGGAGAGATGGGGTCCACTATCAAGTGTTAGACACAATACATACAACCGAGGAAGAAGTGAAAAGGCTAAGCGAGCTAGATACCAAAAAGGCCATGGGTTCTGAGAGAGGAAGCAGAGGCGCTATGCATGCCACTAACAACTCTTAAACACATCTATCGATACAGGGCGACTACCTGAGGTATGGAAAACAGCAAATATGGTCACAGTTTTAAAAAAAGGAGACAGACGCGAAGCATTAAACTACAGACCAGTGTCACTGACATGTATAGTATGCAAAGTCATTTAGAAGATTATCAGAAGAGTGGTGCAACACCTAGAAAGGAATGAGCACGAAGGTGCTGAAGTGGATCAGGGAATACCTGTCGGGAAGACATCAGAGAGTTAGGATACGAGAGTTAGGATAGAGTGGGCGCTGTGACGAGCGGAGTTCCACAAGGGTCAGTCCTAGGTCCTAGGCTGTTTCTGGTATATGTGAACAGCATGACGGAAGGAATAGACTCAGAAGTGTCCATGTTTGAAGAAGATGTGGAGTTGATGAGAATAATTCAATTGGAAGAGGACCAGGCAGAACTATAAAGGGATCTGGACAGGCTGTAAGCCTGGTCCAGAAACTGGCTCCTGGAGTTCAACCCCACCAGGTGCAAAGTCATGAAGATTGGAGAAGGGCAAAGAAGACTGCAGACGGAGTACAGTCTAAGGGGCCAGAGACTACAAACCTCACTCAAGGAAAAGGATCTTGGGGTGAGTATAACACCGGGCACATCTCCTGAGGCGCACATTATCCAAATAACTGCTAAAGCCTGGGCGCCTATGACGAGGAGGGATCCTCAGGGGTCAGTCCTAGGACCAGTGCTGTCTCTGGTATATGTGAACAACATGACGGAAGGAATAGACTCTGAAGTGTTTGCAGATGATGTGACGCTTATTAACACTTCAGCCCTATCGTACCATGGTAGGGTTGCCCGAAAAAGAAAAACTTTCACCATCATTCACTCCATCACTGTCTTGCCAGAGGCACGATTACACTAAAGTTCGGCATGCCAGTTTCCCTGAATCTCTTCATAAATGTTAACTTGCTCTCACTCAAACAGCACGTCAAGTTCTAAAAAAACATTCGTCTCCATTCGCTCCTATCTAACATGCTCATTCATGCTTGATGGAAGTCCAAGCCCTTCACACAAAAAAACTTTTTTCCATTTCCTCCAGGCTTTCCTAAGCCGACCCTTACACCGCCTTCCCTCCACTACAGATTTATGCACTCGAAGTCATTCTATTTTTTTCCTTCCTCTCTACATGTCAGAACCACCTCAAAAATCCCTCCTCAGGATAATAGTTTTGGTAATCATGCACCTCCTCATAATTTCCAGACTACGGATTCTCTGCATTATATTCACACCACACATTGCCCTCAGACATGACATCTCCACTGCCTCAATCATTCTCCTTGTTGCAATATTCACCACCCATGCTTCACACCAATGTAAGAGCCTTGGTAAACTATACTTTCTTACATTACCCACTTTGCTTCCATGAACAAAGTTCTTTGTCTCCATAGACACCTTAGTGCACCACTCACCTTTTTCCCCTCGTCAATTCTATGATTCACCACATCTTTCATAGACCCATCTGCTGACACATCCTCTCCTAAATATCTAAATACATTGACTTCCTCCAAACTCTCTCCCTCCAATCTGATATCCAACCTTTCGTTACCAATTTTTTTTTATCCTCATCACCTTTTTTTTATTATATTCACTTTTAATTTTCTTCTTTTACATACCCTACCAAACTCATCCACCAACCTCTGCAACTTCTCTTCAGAATCTCCCAAAAGCACAGTGTCATCAGCAAAGAGCAACTGTGACAACTCCCACTTCGTGTTAGATTCTTCATCCTTTAACCCCACACCTCTTGCCAACACCCGTGCATTCATTTCTCTTACAACCCCATCTATAAATATATTGAACAACCATGGTGACATCACACAACCTTGTCTAAGGCCTACTTATACTGGGAAATAATCTCCCACTCTCCTACATACTCTACCCTGAGCCTCACTATCCTCGTAAAAACTCTTTACTGCTTTCAATAACCTTCCTCTGCCAATAATCTACCTACACCTGCCACATTGCCTTCCTATCCACCCTGTCATACACCTTTTCCAAATCCATAAATGCCACAAAAACCTCTTTACCCTTATCGAAATAGTTAATGAGGAGAATTAATTCGGAGCAGAACAAGGCAGGGCTACAGAGGGACCTCGACAGGCTACAGGCCTGGTCCAGCAACTGGCTCCTGGTGTTCAACCCCACCAAATGCAAAATCATGAAGATTAGGGATGTACAAAGAAGACCGCAGACAGAGTACGCTCTAGGGGGTCATATACTACAAACTTCACTCAAGGAAAAGAATCTTGGAGTGTGTATAATACCGAGCACATCTCCTGAGACGCACATTAACCAAATAACTGCTGCAGCATATGTGCGACTAGAGAACCTAAAAATAACATTGTGGCATCTCAGTTCTGAACCCTGTACACCATGTAGGTCAGGCCCATATTGGAGTATGCAGTTCCAGTTTGAAACCCACATCTAGCCAAGCACGTCAGGAAACTAGAGAACTTGCAAAGGTTTGCAACGAGACAAATCCCAGAGCTAAGGGGCATGTCCTACGAGCAGAGGTTAAGGGAACTCTGCCTGACGACACTGTAGGACAGAAGGGACAGAGGGGACATGATAACTTCGTATAAAATACTGAGAGGAATAGGCAAGGCGGACAGAGACAGGATGTTTCAGAGAAGGGACACAGCAACAAGGAGACACGACTGGAAATAGAAAACTCAGAGGAATCATATAGATGTTGGGAAGTGTTTCTTCAGACTTAAAGTCGTCAGGAAGAGGATCAATCTAGCAAGTAAAGTAGTGGAGACCGGATTCTTACATAGTTTTAAGATGAGGTACTATAAGGTTCTTGGAGCAGAGAGTGAACCTAGTAGCGAGCAGCCAGGAGCTGTGAATGGACCCCTGGAGCACAAATAAGTGAGTACACTCACACGCACACACACCCACACTCACATGCACACACACACACACACACACTTACACACACACACACACATGCACACACACACACGCACACACACACGGCCAGTGAAGAGGCGGGGCCAGGAGCTATGGATCGACCCCTGCAACTACAACTAGGTGAGTACAACTAGGTGAGTACACGCACACACGCACACACACATACACACACAGCAACAAGGAGACACCGCGTGCGCGGGTCACAACTTTAGTGCTCCGCGAATTTAAGTGTTTTTGAGGGCTACCCAAGGATACTGCAGGGGTCATGAAGTGTGTCAGGGTAGTGAACAACCCTTGAAGTGATTTACGAGTTGCCCTGAGCCACATAAGTGCAGGGTGAGCCACAATTTTATAAGTGAAGTACAAATTGATAACTGGTGGCAGGGTCAGAGTGGGAAGGCCTAGTGTGCTCCAGGCGACGTTGCCACGTGTGTCACCTAAGATAATAAAGTGAAATTAATATGTGAGAAGTGAAAGAAATACAGTGAATAGGTTATATTATATATCAACAAGAAACGAAAGTGCATATACGCCAGAACACCTCATCGACTTGGACAATCTACAGGATACTACAGGCTGCTACAGGCTGCATCGCAAGTACATCTCACCTATGCGTGGTTTTCGGGGAGTCGGGTGTAAATTCCAATTACTTAACCGTCAAGCTGTTTGTGAACGGTCAACTCTCATAGTACGATAAGGAATAGGATACCAAGTACTTGGTAACGAATAACAATTGGTAATTTCTAGTAGAAAAGGGCGAGCAGACAGGTGAACCATAGAATACATTAATTAACTGGTAGATCAGGCGTAAGTCAGGTCAGGCCAGGTAGAGGAGCACTGTAGGCGACCTCGCAGACCCCACATACACACACATACAACATAACACACAATTTCACTACTACTTTTCACACACATAATAAACCCACACACATATAGTTCCACACACACACACACACACACACACACATAGATCACACACACAGCATAGAATACATTAACTGGTAGATCAGGTGTGAGTCAAGTTACGCCAGGTAGAGGAACACTGCAGACGACGTATCACTCGCAAACTCCACATACACTCCCATACACCATAACACACAATTTCTCCACTACTTTTCACACAACCCACACACATACACACATACATACACACACATACATACACACACCTGTGTCACAAACCTACTGGAGTTTTATGACAAGGTAACAGAAGTAAGACACGAGAGAGAGGGGTGAATAGACTGCATTTTCTTGGACAGCAAGAAGGCGTTCGACACAGTTCCTCACAAGAGGTTAATGCACAAGCTAGAGGATCAGGCACACGTAACAGGAAAGGCACTGCAATGGATCAGAGAATATCTGAGAGGGAGTCAAGAATGAGTCATGGTACGTGACGAGGTGTCAGAGTGGGCACCTGTGACGAGTGGGGTTCCACAAGGGTCAGTCCTAGGACCTGTACTGTTTTTGGTATATGTGAATGACATAACAGATGGGATAGACTCAGAAGTGTCCCTGTTTGCAGATGATGTGAAGTTAATGAGAAGAATTAAATCAGTCGAGGATCAGGCAGGACTACAAAGAGACCTGGACTGGCTACAAGCCTGGTCCAGTAACTAGCTCCTAGAATTTAACCCTGCCAAATGTAAAGTCATGAAGATCGGGGAAGGGCAAAGAAGACCGCAGACAGAGTATAGTCTAGGTGGCCAAAGACTGCAAACCTCACTCAAGGAAAAAGATCTTGGGGTGAGTATAATACCGAGCACATCTCCTGAGGCACACATCAATCAGATAACTGCTGCAGCATACGGGCGGCTGGCAAACCTAAGAATAGCATTCCAATACCTCACTAAGGAATCATTCAAGACTCTGTACACCATATACGTCAGGCCCATACTGGAGTATGCAGCACCAGTTTGGAACCCACACCTGGTCAAGCACGTCAAGAAATTAGAGAAAGTGCAGAGGTTTGCAACAAGACTAGTCCCAGAGCTAAGGGGATTGTCCTACG
>WNWK01012865.1:0-57707 GCA_009830355.1 Cherax destructor
AGGCAGGTTGTCGATATATGCCCTTGTTGCATGAACCGCTGCTTCACTTCCTTGAGAGACCCCAAAGCCAAGCTGGTTTGGTTGAAGCATGATGGCTGCCTCTGCGCGAATACTTCTGACAGCAGCTTAAGAAACGAGGCGGCGAAACGTGTTGCCCACTGCGATTGGCCTAATTCCTCCATCCTTCTTTTAAGGGCACAAAGTGATGCTCCAAAAAAGAAAGGTTTAATCTTGTCAGGAATCAGACCAGCCAAGGAATTGTTGACGAACCTTGTGATCTCTGAAAGCAGTGTCTCTGCAATCTCCCCGATAACTGGATTAACCATTTCCTTTAAATGTTGTGGCCTTATTCCAGTGTAACCCCCAGCAGAGCCGGACGGGAATGACATTATTGCTTTGTAAATGTCCGAGTCTTGCACAATCAGTGGTTCCACAGTGGGGACAGAGGTGTTGGAACTGTTGGTGCCCCTGATTTCCCTGGCAGGGTGCTTTCCTCTAAGTGCTTCAGCAGTGTCAGCATCCCTGGGGGCAACTGTATCTTCACTGGTGATAATTCTGATTGCTCCCACTGTGTTGCCCTCTTCAATTTTCTTGCTCACTTGGACTCTGATTTTTTCGCTGTCAGTGGAGTGAGTGGGGGTTCTGCCTCTCCCATTTTTGTATTGATGGGGAAGGTGACTGAGGTTATCAGCTCTAGGAAAGTCTCTTAAGGATTTAATGATCATTGAGGCTAGCCTCTTTTCCCTTCTTTCCGGCACAGCTAAGAGACATTGTCAAAAAGTAGTAAGTTGTGCCATGCCTTGATGGTTGGTGGAGCATTTAGGATAGCAGAACAATCGTTTACTTTTATTAAGAGGTCCGTAAGTTTCCCAGCTGCGTGTGGACGGGCTGCTTTGGGAATATGTGTGAGTGTCCTGGTACCTGTTGCTTTAATTGCTTCCAAGATATTATCTGATGAGATGAGATCTGTTGGAGTGGGTTCAGGTGCCTGAAGTGGCTCTGGGTCATCACTGTCCACAGGAGGACATCCTGAAGGGAACAGAATGAAATTGAAGTCGTCTGTGGGCCAGTTATTTTATTTGATCAGTTTACTTTATTTCGTTGATATTATGCAGTACGAATATGTTCCAGACTCGACTCATCCTCGGAGTAAATGACCTCAGATGAAGCGATGTCCTGGTGAAGGTTACGGTCAGAATATAGTTGCTGCTTGCTACCCGTCTTGTGGTATAGAAGCTCACCTCTCCCTCTCTCTCTCTCTCTCTCTCTCTCTCTCTCTCTCTCTCTCTCTCTCTCTCTCTCTCTCTCTCTCTCTCTCTCTCTCTCTCTCTCTCTCTCTCTCTCTCTCTCTCTCTCTCTCTCTCTCTCTCTCTCTCTCTCTCTTTCTGTCTGTCTGTCTGTGTCTTTCTGTCTGTCTGTCTGTGTCTGCCTGTCTGTCTGTCTGTGTCTGTCTGTCTGTCTGTCTGTCTCTCTGTCTCTGTCTCTCTCTGTCTCTCTCTGTTCTCTCTCTCTCTCTCTCTCTCTCTCTCTCTCTCTCTCTCTCTTCTGTCTGTCTGTCTGTCTGTCTGTCTGTCTGTCTCTCTCTCTCTCTCTCTCTCTCTCTCTCTCTCTCTCTCTCTCTCTCTCTCTCTCTCTCTCTCCTCTCTACCTCACCTTTAAAAGCACTTTCTCATAAATTCTGGCGTGCATTATCGTGGTGATGGAGGGAGAGGCTTGGGGCCTGACACCCCTCACACTCACTCACTCACTCACTCACTCACTCTCTCTCTCTCTCTCTCTCTCTCTCTCTCTCTCTCTCTCTCTCTCTCTCTCTTCTCTCTCTCTCTCTCTCTCTCTCTCTCTCTCTCTCTCGCTCTCTCTCTCTCTCTCTCTCTCTCTCTATCTATCTATCTATCTATCTCTCTATCTATCTCTCTATCTATCTATCTATCTATCTATCTATCTCTCTATCTATCTATCTATCTATCTATCTATCTATCTATCTATTTCTCAACGACATTTAGTCAGGAGCTTGACTCACCACACAATACCCACACACCTGTGTTGTGTCCCACACAATACCCACATTCCTGTGGTATGCTCCACACAATATACACCTGTGGTATGGCTCAAACTCCTGTGGTATGCTCCACACAATATACACCTGTGGTATGGCTCAAACTCCTGTGGTATGCTCCACACAATATACACCTGTGGTATGGCTCAAACTCCTGTGGTATGCTCCACACAATATACACCTGTGGTATGGCTCAAACTCCTGTGGTATGATCCACACAATATACACCTGTGGTATGGCTCAAACTCCTGTGGTATGATCCACAGGAGGGTTACCTAGCAGGTGTCGTGTCCTGATCAGTTTACTTTATTTCGTTGATATTATGATCAGAATGTTGAGCAGTTCTGCCCCTGAGCTGCCTCGTCCTCTTACCGAGGTAAGGAGACTTACTCCTCGTTCTCGTTTATTGATATTCAGCAGACAGTAGGCTGTCAGGGATGGGATGTACAGTGTCTGCCCTCTGAAGGAGGAGTGTTAATGTTGCAGTTTTATAACTGTAGTGTAAGCACGCCTCTGGCAAGACAGTGATGGAGTGAATGATGATGAAAGTTTTTATTTTTCGGGCCACCCAGCCTTGGTGGGAAACGGCCGACGTGTTAATAGGTAATTCACGATGTCTTTACAAACATCCATATACATTATATATCGAAATTGCTCTTTCAACTCACTGAACATAATCAAAACATGTTTTAAACAAGTTCGGATGATGCAACTGGACTCTACGTCATCAATGCAGTACACACAAGTTACACGCGCCAGTAGTGGAACATAATTAGTACAGTGCAGTGATTAATAAATACTTAAGGCTGAGTTTAGTTAATGTAATAAAACCCTTGTATAAAATGACCGAGCAACAGAAGAGTATGAAACGGAAATACGAACAATAAAGGAGAATCTTTAAGCAACAATGAGAGGACGATTTTGTTTTTACTGTTAAGGGTGAATAGGCTCTGTGCCTTATCTGTCATACAACCATCAGTCACTTTAAAGTCAGTAATTTAAAGCGTTACTATAAATGTTACCATAAACAAAAATTGCATTTGTATTTCCTCCTGAATCAGAACAGCGAAAAAAATAACATTTTTTTTTTAAATCTAATTTAGTCACTCAGCAAAATAGCATATTTTCCCTGTGTAAGCAAAGTGATTTGGATACTGAAGTTAGTTTTGCTATAGCTTTTAATATTTCTCAATGTAAACTACCTCACAGTCATGGAGAATTTATGAAAAAGAATATTATTCTTATGATTCCAATCCTCGCTCAAGAGAACTCAAAACTTAGAGGCAATAGAACAAATTTCTATCTCCCGCTGAACTACTGAGAGACGCATTTCTGAAATAAGTTCTACAATCGTAGAGTGATCTGAAAAGCTGCGTAGCTTTCAGCTGAGCATTGGATGAATCTACAGACAGTTAAGATATCCCTCAGCTATAATTGTTTGCTATGTTTCAAACGATGGAAATGTAAAAGATGAATTCTTAGACCTGATAAGCTTAAAGGTAACCACAAAAGGAACTGATATCAAAAAAGCACTTAACAAAGCTTTATTAAATACTAAACTATAATGGCATAAACTTGTTAGCATTGCAACAGACGGAGCACCAGCTATGGTAGGTCAAAATACTGGCCAAGTTGGGTAATTGACACTTCGTCTCAACTATCCTGAATGTTTCTTTATCCACTGTATCATTCACCTTGAGCATTTAGTAAGCGATTTAGAAACAGTGAATTCCATTCAGAATAGTGCAAAAACACACCGTGAATTTAGAAATTTTATTGAGGAGCTGGAACTTGAAGACAAGTGACCTTTCATTCTACTGTTTTGTAAGACGACTGTCAACTACCAGTCTTTAGAATAAGTTTGATGGTCTTTTTGAACCGGTCATTGCTTTCATGAATGAAAAGAAAAAAAAATACCCGCAGCTAGATCACGAATGGGTGCAGGATCTGATGTTCTTTACAGATGTAATGCAACACCTCCAACATTTAAATCTGGCTCTTCAAGAAAGGAACAAAGTTATTACAGAACTTGCCCAATCAGGTTTCAGTTTTATGAGTAAAATATAACTTTTTGAAAGAAATCTGTCAACGAAGAAATCTGACTACTTTCCCAACCTTAAATTAAGAATAACTGCTTTTCCTGATGTTGAAATTAAAGAGAGTAAACTGAAACAATACGAAGGAAACTTACAAACACTTTATAATGATTTTGAGAACAGGTTTGAGAAGCTAAATAACAAAAAAAAGGCACAATACCGTGACTGGAACAATACACACACAACCCGCACATATAAAAAAGAGAGGAACTCACGACGACGTTTCGGTCCGACTTGGACCATTTACAAAGTCACACTAACACACAGGAAAGGAAGAAGGGGTATTTATAGGCAGGCAGACAGGGGAGGGTACAAGAAACTGGTGAAGGGGTAATAATGGAGGTAGTAGTGGTAGTGGTAGTAGTAGTAGTGGAGTTAGTCATATTCTAGGAAAGGAACACTGCAATGAAGCTTGCAGCCCGCATAGGGTAAGGACAACAACACAGAGGGGGAAAAATTAAATTAAAATAAAATAAAGAAGGACAAATACAAGGCAAAAGAAAAGAAAGAAAACACAGAGGAGAAAGGAGAAGGGGGGAGAGATAGAAGGGGAAGGAATCAGGTTAAGTCACGGGTGTTCTGAAGTTTGGAGCATTTAACAATGTAATGGGAGAGGAAAGCATCTACAGAGACAAAACCAGGGCTAAGATTCATACAGGGAAAGTTGTGTATAAGGGAGGATTCAACCAGACGGCGACTATGAAAGTTGGACGTAGGGTAGACAGTTTTAGCAGAAGACCAATCAATAGGATGACTGTGATCTCTGACATGACAGAAAAGAGCATTATTAGTGTTGGCAAGACTAACACTATTTTTGTGCTCCCTAAGTCTGTCAGAAAGAGATCGGCCAGTTTCTCCAAAGTACTGAAGAGGACAGGAGGAGCAAGAAATAGAGTAGACACCAGGAGAATCTATAGAGGGAGGGGAGGTATGAACTAGATTAGTGCGGAGAGTGTTAGTCTGACGAAAGGTAAGTTTGATGTCTAAGGAACGGAGAGAGTTGTTGAGATTAGAGAGATCAAAGATGTAGGGAATGCAGAGGACAGGCGAGTTCCCAGGAGGTTTAGGAGAGAAGAAAGTCCGTTTGGCACGAGATAAAGCAGAGTCAATGAAATGGGAAGGGTAGACAAGGCGGGAAAATGAATTATGAAGAGTGGAATTTTTTTATATGTGCGGGTTGTGTGTGTATTGAGAAGCTAAAAAAGTTAAAACTATATTTTGAATTTATAGTGAATCCTTTAGTGATTGATGTCATCAACGATGGATGTCCTGTTGTTGCACTTTTAGTGATTGATGTCATCAACGATGGATGTTCTGTTGCTGTCTCGGATGTTGCTTCAATAGAAACAGAGCTTGCTGAGCTGCAGGAAGATGTGGGTTTGAAGCTAGTACACAAAAGCTCATCTCTAACTGACTTTTGGAACCAAATCCCAGAAGCAAAGTATCCCAGTCTTCAGAAAACTGGCTTCCGCTTACTCTCTGTTTTTGGAACAACTTATTGCTGTAAATCTCTCTTCTCTGTAATGAAATTTATGACGTGAAAACATCGCGATATCTTCACTATCAGTCACCTCACTGAGCTTCCTAGAACACCTTTGACATCCTACCAGCCAGCTTTTAAACTATTAACTGCAAAAATGAAGAGTCAAAGTCTTCAACGAGCAGAGATTAAACATTTTCTGCTTTGGTGAGTAGGACTACTATATAGCTGCATTTTGTGTTATTTATAAATACAATTTTAAAATAATATTTTCTGTGGCTGTTGAACATTCAAAAATGTATGAAAAGTATATATGTAGCTCTCTTATAGAAGAACTTGCCCACTCCTGATGTATTGTAACCATTCTGTTGCCACAGGAACTTTTGATGCCATTAAAAGTCTGCTCAATTGTTTGCTAATATAAGTGTAAACAGAAATAGTTGGACAAGTATTGTGTTCTAATACTGATCTAATAAACTGATGAAATCAAAGCTATCATAATATATACATATCAGCTAAGCTCTAGTTACAAGAACAGTTATTAAATTACATTTAGACTGAATTGTATTATTGAGGAAAATTTAAATGTCAAGGTAGTAAATGTAGGATGTCAAGCCAGTAAATGTAGCTGTCAAAGTCAGTAAATGTAGTTGTTGAGCCAGGAAATGTAGCTGTCAAGCCAGTAAATGCAGTTGTCAAGCCGGTAAAAGTAGCAATGAAATTAGTAAATGTGGCTGTCAAGCCAGTAAACGTAGGATGTAAGGTCAGTAATTGTAGTTGTCAAACCAGTAAATGTATCTGTCAAACCAGTAAATGTGACTATCAAGCCAGTAAAAGTAGGATGTTAAGCTAGTAACTGTAGGATGTCAAGCCAGTAAATGTAAGCTGTCAAGCCAGTAAATGTAGATTGTCAAGCCAGTAAACGTAGGATGCCAAGCCAGTAAATGTAGGCTGTCAAGCCAGTAAATGCAGCTGTCGAGCCGGTAAATATAGCTATCAAACTAGTAAATGTGGGTGTCAAGCCAGTAATGCAGGATGTCAAGTCAGTAAGTGTAGTAGCCATGCCAGTAAATGTAGGCTGTCAAGCCAGTAAATGTATCTGTCAAGCCAGTAAATGTATCTGTCAAGCCAGTAAATGAAACTGTCAAGCTAGTAAATATAGTTGTCAAGCCAGTAAATGTAGTTGTCAAGCCAGTAAATGTTGGCTTTCTATATAAAACTTGATGTTTTGAACGTTTTCTCAGATCATTCAGGTTGGATAATCACGAAAGATAATTTACTATCAGTTTCTATTTCATTAGTAAATATTTTATTAGGACAATATAGTGAAACTTGGATGCTATATATATTCTGTACAACAACGGCTTAAAATGCAATGGACATTTGTTAAGCCAGTTTTCTCCTCATGAACACTAAGGAGAACGTTTACTATAACTGGACTCAGGCACTTACTCATGGCAGCACTAACATTACTGTTTACTCATAACTACTGTAATTTAAGTGATTTATTTAAGCCTTCTACATTATCTGTACTCACCTAGTTGTACTCATCTAGTTGTGGTTGCAAGGCTCGATTCACAGCACCTGGCACCGCCTCTTCACTGGTCGCTACTAGGTCACTCTTCCTGCCCCATGAGCTTTGTCATACCTCTTCTTGAAGCTACGCATGGATCCTACCTCCACTACATCACTTCCCAGACTATTCCACTTCCTGACAACTCTATGACTGAAGAAATACTTCCTAACATCCCTGTGATTCATCTCAGTCTTCAGCTTCCAACTGTGACCCCTTGTTGCTGTGTCCCGTCTCTGGAACATCCCATCTCTGTCCACCTTGTCGATTCCACTCAGTGTTTTATATGTCGCTATATCCCCCCTTAACTCTCCTGTCCTACAGTGTTGCAGGTTTATTTCCTTTAACCTCTCCTCGCAGGGCATGCCCCTTAGCTCCGGGACTAGTCTTGTTGCAAACCTTTGCACTTTCTCTAATTTCCTTACGTATTCGAAGCTCAGAACCACGTGGTCACTGGCTCCGAGGGTCTTTCATATGTGATGTCCTCAATATCTGCCCTACTCAAGGTGAATACTAGGTCCAGTCTCGCTGGTTCATCATCTCTTCTCTGTTGGTAAATGAGGTTTTCCAGTACCACCTCCATTATCTTAGCCCTCCACGTTTCTGGGCCCCCATGTGGCTCCAGGTTCTTCCAGTTGATTTCCCTGTGATTGGAGTTACCCACAATCAGCAGCTTTACCCTGCTCGCATGAGCCCTTCTGGCCACTTCAGCCAGTGTGTCAACCATCGCTCTATTACTCTCATCATATTCTTGCCTTGGCCTCCTGCAGTTCTGTGGTGGGTTATACATCACTGGACTTACCACCTTGAGATTTTCAGACTGAAGTGTTCCTATTATGTAGTCTCTTGCTTCTCCTCTGTCACCTCTCTCCAGCTCATCAAAATCCCATTGTTTTTTGATGAGTAATGCCACTCCTCCACCCTCACTGAAAAAATAAATTCAAGTAATATTATTAGTGAACCATCATACACTCGAGTGTTTGTTTCTGGTTCTAAGTTTAGTATCAAGTGGGGCAGAACCTAAGTTGATAAAACAGGTTTGTTCCTCTAAGCATCTTGTTACAATTTGGTCACCACTTATTTTTGACTGGTGATACTATTAAAGATTATTTTAATTTTGCTTAAGAAATACGCAATATTAAGGTGTCTAATTGTATTGTGGAGTTGTGAGACTTGGCCACATTCTTCACCAATATTCCAATAAAAACATGCACAGTTCAACTATTGGAGGACACCGATAATGTTGGTGGTTTGAACAAATACCAGTTTTATAAATTATTGTCACTACGAGTAAATTATTTTGTATTTAAATTTAATAACAGTATATATGCGCAAGTTAATGGTGTTGTTGTGGGTAATTGTTTAGGTCCAACTATGGCCAATGATTCTGTTTGAGTTATGAGAAAAACTGTGGTATTAATTATCCAGCACATTTCATACCATTGTTGTACAGATATGTGGATGATATTTTTTTGCTTGTCAGTTATTATTTGGTCATAAATGACCAACATCCTAATATAAAATTTACTATGATAAAAGACATTTAAATTACCCTACTTGGATTTTTAACTGAGGATTTTTTTTTAATATTTTCACAATATTAATTTGCAGAAAGCCTAGATCTACAATCTTCTATTACACCAATTTAGTTTAAACATAATTTAGTAACAAGAATTGTTATTAAATTATACTAATTTTCATCACGAATTACAGTTCATTAAATCAATGTTAATGGTTTTCCAATTAATTTTCATGAAAATTTATTATGGAAAACAATGCATTATTTAATAAACTTAACTAGCTACTACCATATCTCAAAACCAAAGAAGAATGGTAAAAACTTAATAAACTACGTTTTCTTCTTGTACTAGTTATCAAAGAACAACAACCCCTGAATTCAGAGAAGACAGAAAAATCTCACACTGTCAGTTACATATATTTCTTCAGTAATCACTTCTACCAATAAAGAAAACACAATTTCCAATTATTTCCTCTGAACATTGAGGCTATGTAGTCCCAGACTTCTTGGGTGAGATAAAGAAACACTCAGAACACAATTCTCCCTCTTGGGCTATCCAGATTGGCTAATACAGTCAGGGCTAAACAAGGCCAACTGTATTACATAAGAACATAACCGGCATCTGACCTTGTAGCACAAGCTAGACAGGTCCAACTCAGTAAATGCAGTTGTCAAGCCGGTAAAAGTAGCAATGAAATTAGTAAATGTGGCTGTCAAGCCAGTAAACGTAGGATGTAAGGTCAGTAATTGTAGTTGTCAAACCAGTAAATGTATCTGTCAAACCAGTAAATGTGACTATCAAGCCAGTAAAAGTAGGATGTTAAGCTAGTAACTGTAGGATGTCAAGCCAGTAAATGTAAGCTGTCAAGCCAGTAAATGTAGATTGTCAAGCCAGTAAACGTAGGATGCCAAGCCAGTAAATGTAGGCTGTCAAGCCAGTAAATGCAGCTGTCGAGCCGGTAAATATAGCTATCAAACTAGTAAATGTGGGTGTCAAGCCAGTAATGCAGGATGTCAAGTCAGTAAGTGTAGTAGCCATGCCAGTAAATGTAGGCTGTCAAGCCAGTAAATGTATCTGTCAAGCCAGTAAATGTATCTGTCAAGCCAGTAAATGAAACTGTCAAGCTAGTAAATATAGTTGTCAAGCCAGTAAATGTAGTTGTCAAGCCAGTAAATGTTGGCTTTCTATATAAAACTTGATGTTTTGAACGTTTTCTCAGATCATTCAGGTTGGATAATCACGAAAGATAATTTACTATCAGTTTCTATTTCATTAGTAAATATTTTATTAGGACAATATAGTGAAACTTGGATGCTATATATATTCTGTACAACAACGGCTTAAAATGCAATGGACATTTGTTAAGCCAGTTTTCTCCTCATGAACACTAAGGAGAACGTTTACTATAACTGGACTCAGGCACTTACTCATGGCAGCACTAACATTACTGTTTACTCATAACTACTGTAATTTAAGTGATTTATTTAAGCCTTCTACATTATCTGTACTCACCTAGTTGTACTCATCTAGTTGTGGTTGCAAGGCTCGATTCACAGCACCTGGCACCGCCTCTTCACTGGTCGCTACTAGGTCACTCTTCCTGCCCCATGAGCTTTGTCATACCTCTTCTTGAAGCTATGCATGGATCCTACCTCCACTACATCACTTCCCAGACTATTCCACTTCCTGACAACTCTATGACTGAAGAAATACTTCCTAACATCCCTGTGATTCATCTCAGTCTTCAGCTTCCAACTGTGACCCCTTGTTGCTGTGTCCCGTCTCTGGAACATCCCATCTCTGTCCACCTTGTCGATTCCACTCAGTGTTTTATATGTCGCTATATCCCCCCTTAACTCTCCTGTCCTACAGTGTTGCAGGTTTATTTCATTTAACCTCTCCTCGCAGGGCATGCCCCTTAGCTCCGGGACTAGTCTTGTTGCAAACCTTTGCACTTTCTCTAATTTCCTTACGTATTCGAAGCTCAGAACCACGTGGTCACTGGCTCCGAGGGTCTTTCATATGTGATGTCCTCAATATCTGCCCTACTCAAGGTGAATACTAGGTCCAGTCTCGCTGGTTCATCATCTCTTCTCTGTTGGTAAATGAGGTTTCCAGTACCACCTCCATTATCTTAGCCCTCCACGTTTCTGGGCCCCCATGTGGCTCCAGGTTCTTCCAGTTGATTTCCCTGTGATTGGAGTTACCCACAATCAGCAGCTTTACCCTGCTCGCATGAGCCCTTCTGGCCACTTCAGCCAGTGTGTCAACCATCGCTCTATTACTCTCATCATATTCTTGCCTTGGCCTCCTGCAGTTCTGTGGTGGGTTATACATCACTGGACTTACCACCTTGAGATTTTCAGACTGAAGTGTTCCTATTATGTAGTCTCTTGCTTCTCCTCTGTCACCTCTCTCCAGCTCATCAAAATCCCATTGGTTTTTGATGAGTAATGCCACTCCTCCACCCTCACTGAAAAATAAATTCAAGTAATATTATTAGTGAACCATCATACACTCGAGTGTTTGTTTCTGGTTCTAAGTTTAGTATCAAGTGGGGCAGAACCTAAGTTGATAAAACAGGTTTGTTCCTCTAAGCATCTTGTTACAATTTGGTCACCACTTATTTTTGACTGGTGATACTATTAAAGATTATTTTAATTTTGCTTAAGAAATACGCAATATTAAGGTGTCTAATTGTATTGTGGAGTTGTGAGACTTGGCCACATTCTTCACCAATATTCCAATAAAAACATGCACAGTTCAACTATTGGAGGACACCGATAATGTTGGTGGTTTGAACAAATACCAGTTTTATAAATTATTGTCACTACGAGTAAATTATTTTGTATTTAAATTTAATAACAGTATATATGCGCAAGTTAATGGTGTTGTTGTGGGTAATTGTTTAGGTCCAACTATGGCCAATGATTCTGTTTGAGTTATGAGAAAAACTGTGGTATTAATTATCCAGCACATTTCATACCATTGTTGTACAGATATGTGGATGATATTTTTTTGCTTGTCAGTTATTATTTGGTCATAAATGACCAACATCCTAATATAAAATTTACTATGATAAAAAGACATTTAAATTACCCTACTTGGATTTTTTAACTGAGGATTATTTTTTTAATATTTTCACAATATTAATTTGCAGAAAGCCTAGATCTACAATCTTCTATTACACCAATTTAGTTTAAACATAATTTAGTAACAAGAATTGTTATTAAATTATACTAATTTTCATCACGAATTACAGTTCATTAAATCAATGTTAATGGTTTTCCAATTAATTTTCATGAAAATTTATTATGGAAAACAATGCATTATTTAATAAACTTAACTAGCTACTACCATATCTCAAAACCAAAGAAGAATGGTAAAAACTTAATAAACTACGTTTTCTTCTTGTACTAGTTATCAAAGAACAACAACCCCTGGAATTCAGAGAAGACAGAAAAATCTCACACTGTCAGTTACATATATTTCTTCAGTAATCACTTCTTACCAATAAAGAAAAACACAATTTCCAATTATTTCCTCTGAACATTGAGGCTATGTAGTCCCAGACTTCTTGGGTGAGATAAAGAAACACTCAGAACACAATTCTCCCTCTTGGGCTATCCAGATTGGCTAATACAGTCAGGGCTAAACAAGGCCAACTGTATTACATAAGAACATAACCGGCATCTGACCTTGTAGCACAAGCTAGACAGGTCCAACTCACACCCACTCATGTATTTATCCAATGTATTTTTAAAACTACACAACGTCTTAGCTTCTATGACGGTACTCGGGAGTTTGTTCCACTCATCCACAACTCTATTACCAAACCAGTGCTTTCCTATATCCTTCCTGAATCTGAATTTTTCCAACTTAGAACCATTGCTGCGAGTCCTGTCTATGCTAGATATTATTAGCACGCTATTTACATCCCCTTTATTAATTCCTGTTTTCCATTTGTATACCTCAATCATATCCCCCTAATTCTACGCCTTTCTAGAGAGTGCAGATTCAGGGCCCTCAGTCTATCCTCATAGGCAAGATTTCTGATAGATGGGATCAACTTAGTCATCCTAGTTTGTACGTTTTCCAGAGCATTTATATCCATTCTGTAATACGGTGACCAAAACTGTGCAGCATAATCTAGATGAGGCCTAACCAAGGATATATAGAGTTGAAGAACAACCTGAGGACTCCTATTATTTATGCTTCTTGATATGAAGCCAAGGATTCTGTTCGCTTTATTGCGAACACTTATGCACTGCTGTCTTGGTTTTAGATTACTGCTAAACAGAACTCCTAAATCCTTTTCGCAATCAGTAGTATTAAGATCTTCATTATTTAGTTTATATGTGGCATGGTTATTGTCTTGTCCAATATTTAGAACTTTGCATTTATCTATATTAAACTGCATCTGCCACTTCTCCGACCACTGCATCAGTCTATTCAAATCTTCCTGGAGTGCTCTAATGTCCTCATTTGAATGAATTGGACGGCCTATTTTGGTGTCATCGGCAAACTTGCTTATGTCGCTATTTATTCCCTCATCTATGTCGTTTATGTAGATTGTGAACAACAAGGGGCCCAATACCGACCCATGTGGAACACAGCTCGTGACGCTTCCCCACTCTGATTTCTCTCCATTTATGCAAACTCTCTGCTGCCTATTTGTCAACCATGCCTCTATCCAGGAAAACATTTCTCCTATTCCGTGTGCCTTAATTTTCCTCAATAGTCTCTGATGTGGGACTCTATCAAAAGCCTTACTGAAGTCCATATACACAATATCATATTCATTACCATGATCTACCTCCTCAAACACCTTAGTGAAAAAAGTTATTAAATTTGTAAGGCAGGAACGCCCTTTTGTAAAACCGTGCTGAGATTCGTTGATTAATTTATGCTTTTCAAGATGGCTGCGAATTGCCTCGGCAATTATTGATTCCATAAATTTTCCCACTATGGAGGTTAGGCTTATTGGTCTATAGTTCGAAGCTAAGGACCTGTCACCTGCTTTGAAAATAGGTATTACATTTGCCATTTTCCACTTATCTGGCACCATGCCAGTTTGCAGTGATATGTTGAAAAGATTAGCTAACGGTTTGCTAAGCTCCTCTTTACATTCCTTTAGAACCCTTGCATACAGTTCATCAGGGCCTGGGGATTTGTTAGGTTTCAATTTATCTATTTGTCTAAGGACCATGTCACTTGTGACCCTAATCGTGCATAGTTTACTATCATCCTGTTCTACATAATTAATTATTTCTGGAATATCGCTAGTATCTTCCTGTGTAAAAACTGAGAGGAAGTAAGTGTTAAACATTCTACACATTTCCTTATCACTGTCGGTGAGGTGACCTGAGTAACTTTTGAGTGGGCCTATCTTGTCCCTAATCTTACTTCTGTATACCTGAAAAAATCCTTTAGGGTTAGTCTTCGATTCTCTCGCAACTACTTGCTGGACCAGGTATTCCAGTGACTACTTGCTGGACCAGGTATTCCAGTAACTACTTGCTGGACCAGGTATTCCAGTAACTACTTGCTGGACCAGGTATTCCAGTAACTACTTGCTGGACCAGGTATTCCAGTGGCTACTTGCTGGACCAGGTATTCCAGTAACTACTTGCTGGACCAGGTATTCCAGTAACTACTTGCTGGACCAGGTATTCCAGTAACTACTTGCTGGACCAGGTATTCCAGTGACTATTTGCTGGACCAGGTATTCCAGTGACTATTTGCTGGACCAGGTATTCCAATGACTACTTGCTGGACCAGGTATTCCAGTGACTATTTACTGGACCAGGTATTCCAGTGACTATTTGCTCGACAAGGTATTCCAGTGACTACTTGCTGGACCAGGTAAATAATGCACGTCCCTGGTCTGTACTGAACCATACCAGCCTGGAAAAAAAGAACGAGTATGCAGCAAGCAGTGATAGACGGTCAGGTTTACGCTTATGTATTACCTCGTTCACTGACGATAAACAAACAGCTCAGAGCTGGTGGTCATAATGTAGGTTGTAACGGTGAGTCTGCTGCTCTACGCGGGTGAGTCTGCTGCTCTTCGTGAGTGAGTCTGCTTATGTGAGCAGGTGAGTTTGCTGCTCTGTCGGGTGAGTTTCTTGCTGTAAGCGTGAGTGGTCTGCTCTACACGGGTGAGGTTGCTCTTCTGCTTGAGGGAATCTGCTATTGTAAGTCAGCTGATGTGTGTTTATAAGTCTGCTCCTGTTCATGGGTAGGTCTGTTGCAGTGTGTGGGTAAGTCTGCCGTTGTGTATGGGTAAGTCTGCCGTTGTGTATGGGTAAGTCTGCCCATGTGCATGGGTAAGTCAGCTGATGTGTGTTTATAAGTCTGCTCCTGTTCATGGGTAGGTCTGTTGCAGTGTGTGGGTAAGTCTGCCGTTGTGTATGGGTAAGTCTGCCGTTGTGTATGGTAAGTCTGCCCATGTGCATGGGTAAGTCAGCTGATGTGTGTTTATAAGTCTGCTCCTGTTCATGGGTAAGTCTGTTGCAGTGTGTTTATAAGTCTGCTCCTGTTCATGGGTAAGTCTGTTGCAGTGTGTGGGTAAATCTGCTGTTGTGTGTAGGTAAGTCTGCTACTTTTGTACATGGGTAAGTCTGTTGTTGTGTGTCGGTAAGTCTTCTGCTGTGAGTGGGTAAGTCTGCTGTTGTGTATGGGTAAGTCTGCTCATGTGCATGGGTAACTGTGCTGTTGTGTGTTGTAAGTCTGCTGCTATTGTGTGCGGGTAAGCCTGCTGCTGTGTGTAGGTAAATCTGTTGTACATGGGTAAGTCTGCTGCTGTGTGTGGGTAAGTCTGCTGCTGTGTGTGGGTAAGTCTGCTGCTGTGCATGGGTAAGTCAACTGCTGTAAGTCTGCTACTGTATGTGGGTAAGTCTGCTTTTGTGTGCGGGTAAGTCTGCTGTTGTGTGTGGGTAAGTCTGCCGCTGTATGTGGGTAAGTCTGCTGCTGTGTATGGGTAAGTCTGCTGCTGTGTGTGGGTAAGTCTGCTGCTGTGTGTGGGTAAGTCTGCTGCTCTGTGTGGGTAAGTCTGCTGGCGTGTGTGGGCAATTCTGCTGTTGTGCGTGGATAAGTCTGCTCCTGTGTGAGTAAGTCTGCTGCTGTTTATGGGTTAGTCTGCTGTTGTGTGTTGGTTAGTTTGCTGCTGTGTGTGGATAAGTCTGCTACTGTGTGCGGGTAAGTCTGCTGTTGTGTTTGGGTAGGTCTACTGTTGTGTGTGGATAAGTTTGCTGCTGTGTGCGGGAAAGTTTGCTGCTCTGTGTAGGTTAATCTGTCGTTGTGTGTGGATAATTCTGCTGTTGTTTGTGGATAAGTTTGCTGCTGTGTGCGGGTAAGTCTGCTGCTGTGTGTGGGTAAGTCTGCTGCTGTGTGTGGGTAAGTCTGCTGCTGTGTGTGGGTAAGTCTGCTGTTGTGTGTGGGTAAGTCTGCTGCTGTGTCTGTAAATCTGCTGCTGCTGTGTGTGGGTAAGTCTGCTGCTGTGTGTGGGTAAGTCTGCTGCTGTGTGGGGGTAAGTCTGCCGTTGTGTGTGGGTAAATCTGCTGCTGTGTGGGTAAGGCTGCCGTTGTGTGTGGGTAAATCTGCCGCTGTGTGTGGGTAAGTCTGCTGCCGTGTGCGGGTAAGTCTGCCGTTGAGTGTGGGTAAATCTGCGGCTGTGTGCGGGGTAAGACTACTGCCGTGTGCGGGGTAAGTCTGCTGCCGTGTGCGGGCTAAGTCTGCTGCCGTGTGCGGGTAAATCTGCTGTTGTGTGTGGGTAAGTCTGCCGTTGTGTGTGGGTAAATCTGTCGCTGTGTGCGGAGTAAGACTACTGCCGTGTGCGGGGTAAATCTGTTGCCGTGTGCGGGTAAGTCTACTGCCGTGTGCGGGGTAAGTCTGCTGCCGTGCGCGGGTAAGTCTGCTGACGTGAGCTTGTGAATATGTGATTCAATCTTTTTGATTTGTACATCACAGACCTTCTTGATAATAATCGCAGGACGGTGGGCTTGAACCCTTTGCAAGTGAATCTAATACTCACAGGTCAATGTGTTAATCACTGAATTAGTTGGTTCTAATTAGATTCATCCAACTTGGAATATTTCTATTCACTATGGAGAGGTTAGCATGGGCCACCATTGTGACCACAAATGCAGGTTTTTACCAACGAATCCCACACCAGCGTGGCTGTGTCGAGCTCTAGCCGCATGATGAGAGCTTTCGAGGGACTTGAGATAGAGCACGTCACAGACACCCTGGTGTGGGATTCGTCTGTGAAAACCTGCATTTGTGGTCACAGTGGTGGCCCATGCTAACTTCCCTATGGTGTATAGAAACATACCTAGTTGGAAGAATTTCATTATCCAGTAACGATTTTTGAGAGGGAGTTGTTAGCAGTGGTGCTACCTGGTCACCTACCCCTTGTTGCGGTTGTAAAGTCTCAGCTCCTGGCCCCGGATGACAGCTTTTTTACATTCTGCTAGAGGTAACCGATCGGCTAGACTGTGATGACTGCTGGCTTGCTGTCTGCAATGGGTAATCGATCAGCCAGGCTGTGATGACTGTTGGCTTGCTGTCTGAGCGCTATTTCCGATCAATCTCCCACACTTCTCTCTACCCACTGCTCTTCTTCCCTACCACCACCCTTCATCTCCCCTACTCTCTCCCCACCCCTCCTTCCCCTCCAGGTATGTTAGGAACAGATCCACTCTCTCCTGTTTCACTCTCCCTACCATACTCTCACTTTTCTCTCTCTCTCTCTCTCTCCCTCTCCACCACTCCCCCTTCAGGGTTGCCAGAAGCACACTGTTACATATGAGTGTCAAACAAATACTGATTTCTTGAAGGGTGAGAATACACCATGACCAGCCCTTCTAGGGCAGGGAAGGTTCCAAATCTGGAGCTTGTTACCATCTGAAGCTCGCAAGACTGCCTTTTCCCTTAGCCTCCCTGGGATGGGGAAGATGGCGGACCAGAGAGGCCTAGCTTCTCCCTACGAGCCCCGTGAGGGGGCGGGGAATGTGGCTAGGCCTGGGGACAGTTGGTCCCAACGATGAGAGGGTACTTATACCTCATCTCATGGAAAACAGGTCTAAGACATTCCCACGACAGAGAACCAAAGCCGGGTCACTATCTGGAAAAGACCCGGGCCGGGAGAGTACCGGCGAATCTACAACAACAAATACTGATTTCTTAACTCTCTCTTTTCTCCCTAGCCGTCTCTCTCTCTCTCTCTCTCTCTCTCTCTCTCTCTCTCTCTCTCTCTCTCTATCTATCTATCTATCTATCTATCTATCTAAATCTCTCTCTATCTCTCTCGTCAGACCCTATCTTTAATATGCCTCTATCTCCGTTATTTCAATTATAAACCATGCGTCTACAACATTGAGAGAGAACTCACAAAAGCACCAAGTCTCGAACCATCACTCAAAGTTAAATTGCTCACCAGGATGCCGCCGGCCTCCTGGTGATAGCTGGAATATTAGTTGTTTGTTCTCACTCCTTATTTTGACTCGTGAAATAATGTTGTTGTTTACAACTCACCTGAAAGAGCTCGGGATCTCTGGGCACACCTGTTGCAAAACTAGCACACCTGTCGTAAAACGTGGCACACCTGTTGTAAAACTTGGCACACCTGTCGTAAAACCATCATACCAGTCGAAAAACTAGCGAACCTGCCATAAAACTAGCACACTAGTATTAATACTGGCCCACCTGTCGTCAAACTACACATCAGTCGTAAAACTAGCACACCAGTGCGTTGTACACTGTGATCATGGTGTGGTGTATAGAAGTGCAACTTGCTGGACGAATTCTATTAAGAGTGTACGGTAGAGTGGACAATGCTCTGGCCTGCTGGTCATACCATAGACTTGACATTCCTTCCAACTCTACGTTCGGTGAGTTATTTACAATCTTCTTATTGTGATTTCACGAACAATTAATAAACGCTTTGAATACGCAGACAACCCGCACATAACAGAGCAGCTTACGTTTCACTCTGAATTCGACCATATATAAAGTCAAGCTTTTCGGACCGAAACGTCGTCGTAAGCTCCTGTCTCCTACGTGCGGGTTGTTTGTGTATTGTTCCAGTCACGGTATTGTGCTTTTTTGTTCTTTAAAGGCTTTGAAGATGTATAAGCAGGATCACGCAACAACCATGTTGGTGTCAGATTCGTCTGGGAAAATCAGAATTTCTGGTCGTGGTGATGATAGTGGTAATCTTCACGAGGTGTCTAGATATACACCCTGGTGAAGGTTCTCACCCTCCGCTCGGTGACCTCTGCTTATTTTCCTAAGTTCATGAAATTACGAACGTACTTACCGAGGTTTCATTACGATCCGTCCTCACTGCTTTGTCCCACGCTAGTTCACTGTCACCAGTCACGCTGGTTTACTGTCACCAGTCACGCTAGTTCACTGTTACCAGTCACGCTGGTTAACTGTCACCAGTCACGCTAGTTCACTGACACCAGCCACGCTGGTTTTCTGTCACCAGTCATGCTGGTTTTCTGTCACCAGTCACGCTGGTTCACTGTCACCACTCACGCTGGTTCACTGTCACCAGTCACGCTGGTTTACTGTCAAAAGTCACGTTGGTTTACTGTCACAAGTCACGTTGGTTTACTGTCACAAGTCACGTTGGTTTACTGTCACCAGTCACGCTGGTTTACTGTCACCAGTCACGCTGGTTCACTGTCACAAGTAACGTTGTTTACTGTCACAAGTCACGTTGGTTTACTTTCACAAGTCACGTTGGTTCACTGTCACCAGTCACGCTGGTTTACTGTCACAAGTCACGTTGGTTTACTGTCACCAGTCACGGTGGTTCACTGTCACCAGTCACGTTGGTTTACTGTCACCAATCACGTTGGTTTACTGTCACCAGTCACGCTGGTTCACTATCACCAGTCACGCTGGTTCACTGTCACCAGTCTCACTGGTTCACTGTCACCAGTCACACTGGTTCACTGTCACAAGTAACGGTGTTTCAATGTCACCAGTCACGCTGGTTTACTGTCACCAGTCATGCTAGTTCACTGTCACCAGTCACGCTGGTTCACTGTCACCAGTCACGCTGGTTCACTGTCACCAGTCACGCTAGTTCACTGTCACCAGTCACGCTGGTTTACTGTCACAAGTCACGTTGGTTTACTGTCACCAGTCACGGTGGTTCACTGTCACCAGTCACGTTGGTTTACTGTCACCAGTCACGTTGGTTTACTGTCACCAGTCACGGTGGTTCACTGTCACCAGTCACGCTGGTTTACTGTCACAAGTCACGTTGGTTTACTGTCACAAGTCACGTTGGTTTACTGTCACAAGTCACGTTGGTTTACTGTCACCAGTCACGCTGGTTCACTGTCACCAGTCACGCTGGTTTACTGTCACAAGTCACGTTGGTTTACTGTCACAAGTCACGTTGGTTTACTGTCACAAGTCACGTTGGTTTACTGTCACCAGTCACGCTGGTTCACTGTCACCACTCTCACTAGTTCACTGTCACCAATCACACTGGTTCACTGTCACCAGTCACACTGGTTCACTGTCACAAGTAACGGTGTTTCACTGTCACCAGTCACGCTGGTTTACTGTCACCAGTCACGCTGGTTCACTGTCACCAGTCACGCTGGTTCACTGTCACCAGTCACGCTGGTTCACTCTCACCAGTCACGCTAGTTTACTGTCACAGTCACGTGGTTACTGTCACCAGTCACGCTGGTTCACTGTCACCACCCTAGTTCACTGTCCAGTCACTGGTTCACTGTCACCGTCACGGTTTACTGTCCATGGGTTTCACTGTCACCAGTCACGTTGGTTTACTGTCACCAGTCACGCTGGTTCACTGTCACCAGTCACGCTGGTTCACTGTCACCAGTCACGCTGGTTCACTGTCACCAGTCACGCTGGTTCACTGTCACCAGTCACGCTGGTTCACTGTCACCAGTCACGCTGGTTCACTGTCACCAGTCACTGGTTACTGTCACAGTCACGTTGGTTTACTGTCACGTCACGTGGGTTCACGTCCAGTCACGTGGTTTACTGTCACCAGTCACGTGGTTATGTTCCAGACTGGTTCACTGTCACCAGTCGCGATGGTTCACTGTCACCGGTCACACTGGTTCACTGTCACCAGTCACGATGGTTCACTGTCACCAGTCACGCTGGTTTTTCTGTCACCAGTCACGCGGGTTTACTGTCACCAGTCACGTGGTTCACTGTCACCAGTCATGGTTCACTGTCACAGTCACGCTGGTTCACTGTCACCAGTCACGTGGTTCACTGTCACAGTAACGGTGGTTTGTCTGTACTGGTCACGTCCCCGGTTTACTGTCACCGGTCACTGGTTCTGTCACCAGTACGTGGTTCATGTCACCAGTACGTGGTTTCTGTCACCAGTCACGGGTTACGTCACCATCACCAGTTTCTTTGTAATGTAGTTTATTATGTTTGGTAATGAGCGCTTCACGGCTCACGATTATTTATTCATCTATTTGTGGTTGCAGGTATCGAGTCATAGCTCCTGGCCCCGGCTCTTCACTAGTCGCTACTAGATCCATTCTCTCCCTGCTCCATGAGTTTTATCGTTCCTCTTCTTAAAGCTATGTATGGATTCTGCCTCTACATCACTCTCCAGATTGTTCCACTTCCTGACAAATCTATGACTGAAAAAATACTTCTTAACATCCCTGTGACTCATCTGAGTTTTCAACTTCCAACTGTGATGATCGCTTGATGCTGTGTCCCATCCTTGAAACATTCTGTCCGTATTCACCTTGTCAATACCTCTCAGTATTTTATATGTCGTTATCATGTCATGCTGTGTGTGCGTGTGTGTGTGTGTGTGTGTGTGTGTGTGTGTGTGTGTGTGTGTGTGTTGTACGTGTGTATACTCACCTATTTGTGTTGCAGGGGTCAGTCATGCTCCTGGCCCGCTCTTCACTGATTGCTACTGGTCATCTTCTCCCTGCTCCATGAGCTTTATCAAACCTCGTCTTAAAACTGTGTATGGTTCCTGCCACTACGTCACTTTCTAGGCTATTCCACTTCCTGACAACTCTATGACTGAAGAAATACTTCCTAACATCCCTTTGACTCATAGGAGTTCTTCAACTTCCAACTGTGACCCCTTGTTTCTGTGTCCCTCTCCTCTGGAACATCTTGTCTCTGTCTATGCTTATCCATTCCTCCGCAGATTGTATATGTCGTTTCATGTCTCCCCTAACCTCCTGTCCTCTAGTGTCGTCAGGCCGATTTCCCTTAACCTTCTTCGTAGGACAATCCCCTTAGCTCTGGGTCTAGTGTGTGTGTGTGTGTGTGTGTGTGTGTGTGTGTGTGTGTGTGTGTGTGTGTGTGTGTGTGTGTGTGTGTGTGTGTGTGTGTGTGTGGGTGTTGTGTGTACAAAAGTAAAATGATCATCACTGCCACTTCCCTGTTTTAAAAAAAATAAACATTGTGCTCACTTAAACATGTATAATTACAACTAATCCACTTAACTCAAATAAAAATATCTTTTTTTTCTCACAAACGTTTTCAGAATATTACTCGAATAAATAAGGTTAGGATAGGTTAGGTTAGGTTAGGTTAGGTTAGGTTAAGTTAGGATAGGTTAGGTTATGTTAGGATAGGTTAGGTTAGGATAAGTTAGAATAGGTTAGGTTAGAATAGGATAGGTTAGGATAGGTTAGGTTAGGTTAGGATTGGTTTGGTTAGGTTAGGTTAGGATAGGTTAGTTTAGGTTAGGTTAGGTTTGGATAGGCTTGGTTAGGATAAGTAAAGTTAGGATAGGTTAGGTTTGAATTGGTTTGGTTACGTTACGTTAGGATAAGTTAGGTTAAGATAGCTGAGGTTATGATAGAATAAGTTAGGTTAGGATTAATCATGCCAGCTTTGGATAGGTTAGGATAGGTTAGTTTGGGATAGCTGAGGTTAGGTTAGGATAGGTTAGTTTAGGATAGGTTAGTTTAGAATAGGTTAGTTTAGGTTAGGTTAGGATAGATGCGGCTAGTTTTGGATAGGTTAGGTTAGCTTTAGTTGTCCTGTGTCCATGAAATATAATCAAATTTAATATCCCACAACGTTCCTTCTCTGACCCCGGTAGATTCAGTGAGATTCAGACTGTTTATGGGGCCTCCATCAGTCGTCCATTTGTCTGTTTTTACAATAGTCAAACTTTATCCATTATCAAGAGGACGGGCTGATAATTAACCAGGAAATAAAGTGTAAATATGCAGTGCATAACTAATAATAGCAAACAACAGCTTTAAAACAGTGACTGACCAGACTGTCAGCTCTAGCTTAATGATTTTTATCACTTCACAAATAACCCGCACATTGAAGAGAGGAGATTACGACGACGTTTCGGTCCGACTTGGACCATTTACAAAGTGACTTTTGTAAATGGTCCAAGTCGGACCGAAACGTCGTGGTAATCTCCTCTCTCCTATGGGCGGGTTATTTGTGTATTGTTTCAGTCACGTTATTGAGCCTTTTTGTTATTTATTTTTATCACTAACAAATTCCCGAGTCACACTCTAACAAATAACGAATATACCATGATAAAAAAACGCTAATTGCTAAAAGATACAAAATATTTAATTTCTCATTAAACCCTTTACCAGGCCAGGTGTGCCTCATATTTGATTCTGCCATAGAGGGTATTTAAGAGGCGCCTAAAATAAATAAACTTGACAAATGAACACAAATAAATATGTCTTAGAATTGCTTATATTATCAGAATATAGGTTGCAAATGTTGCAGTGTCTCAAATTTGATGCGTGGCCTGGTAAAGGGTTTTAATACGTATGAGATAATCGCTCGGTAATGCATGAAAAATTCAGAGCATTGTATAAGACTTTCATTAATGCATGTGTGCAACAATCATGCACGTGTGCAACAATCAAGCACTTGTGCAACAATCATCCACGTGTGCAACAATCAAGCACGTGTGCAACAGTCAGGGACGTGTACAGCAATCATGCACGTGTCCAACAATCATGCACGTGTGCGACAATCATGCACGTGTGCAACAATCACAAACGTGTGTAACAATCATGCAAGTGTGCAACAATCACAAACGTATGCAACAATCATGCACGTGTGCAATAATCACAAACTTGTGCAACAATCAAACACGTGTGCAACAATCACAAACGTGTGCAACAAGCACAATTATCCCTCGTGAAAGAAAAATATTTTTCTTATTCACTCAAACTCGAGTAATAGTTGCTCTTTGCTGATGACACTGTGCTTTTAGGAGATTCTGAAGAGAAGTTGCAGAGGTTGGTGGATGACTTTGGTAGGGTATGTATAAGAAATAAATTAAAAGTGAATATAGGAAAGAGTAAGGTGATTAAGAAAAAACATAGGTAACTAAAGATTGGATATCAGATTGGAGGGAGAGAGTATGGAGGAGGTAAATGTATTCAGACATTTAGGAGTAGACGTGTCAGCAGATGGATCTATGAAAGATGAGGTGAATCATAGAACTGATGAGGAGAAAAATGTGAGTGGTGCACTGAGGAGTCTGTGGAGAGAAAGAACTTTGTCCATGGAAGCATGCTCTTGCATGGGTGTGAAGCATGGGTGGTGAATGTTGCAACAAGGAGAAGGCTGGAGGCAGTGGAGATGTCATGTCTGAGGGCAATGTGTGGTGTGAATATAATGCAGAGAATTTGTAGTTTGGAAATTTGGAGGAGGTGCGGGATTACCAAAACTATTATCCAAAGGGCTGAGGAGGGGTTGAGGTGGTTCGGACATGTAGAGAGGGTGGAACAAAATAGAATGACTTCGAGAGTGTTGGAGGGAGGGGGTAAAGGAGGTTTTGTGTGAGAGGGGCTTCGACTTTCACCAAGCATGCGTGAGAGTGTTAGCAGCGAATTGAGGCAAATGGTTTTTAGGACTTGACGTGCTTTTGGAGTGTGAGGAAGGTAACATTTATGAAGGGATTCTGGGAAACTGGCAGGCCGGACTTGATTCCTGGAGATGGGAAGTACAATACCTGCATTCTGAAGGAGGGGTGTTAATGTTGCAGTTTTATAACTGTAGTGTAAGCGCGCCTCTGGCAAGACAGTGATGGAGTGAATGATGATGAAAGCTTTTCTTTTTTTCGGGCCACCCTGCCTTGGTAGGTGTTACGGTTCGAATCTTAGTTTATGACCAGGTCAGTGCACTCCTTAACAAAATCACTTCAAGACTATGGTGCTCATCACCTGCTCCTAGGATGAAGGATTGATTAGTTCGTCTTGCACGGACTTCTGAATATATTTCTACAGTTTTCAGATTATCTCCTTGTATCGGATTGATAAAGCCACTGGATGGCGAAACATCTACAAAATAAAGATATCAAGATGTTACACATGTGTCCACGTCACCATTTTGCGGAACCTCTTGTAAGGTGTTGAACACAGTGTGAACTCTGATTCTCGTAAAAATCATTCATATGTGTGTAGCAGAGAGGCTGGTGGGTATACTGGTGAAGCTGGAGTGGATTGTCTTGGTGGTTACGGCACTCAGCAAGAATTCCTTGATCTTTGAATAACGATTCTATTCTATTGATGGAAGGATTATGTCTCAACACAGTGATCACTGGAAAACTCGATCGTGTTTTCGTTGATTTAATGGGACGCTATATCCACGAATTCAATATTTCTTTTCTTCTATGATTTTCCTCTCAAATCCTCTTCTGCATGGTAATGTGAATCCCGATGCTCAGCAATTTTACACTGTGGGCACTTAATAATACAGTCTACATTGATCATCATTAACTGAGATTCGTGTATTATGCAATTCTTTTCATAAGTGGGGAATAACAGTGATGCGTTTAAATACCTTTGCGTTCCCTTTTGATTATCGTTCACAGTACTTGGATAGAACGATTGATTAGTTTTGGAGGGAGCGTTGAATCCCCAATTAATTTTCTTCAATTGCAGAAACACGTCGTTTTGATCGTGGCATGTATGTAGATTTTCTGGGTGATGGTTCAGTGTTTTGACTGGTAAGCACATCTCTGTTTGATCAGTTAACAATAGTCGAGTCTTTGATGCTTGCTAGGACCGTCACCTGCATCACTTCTTGTATAGATTTATTCCGACCTCACACAGTCGGTGTGGACGGGACTGGTAGTTCACTAAAATTTACTGGAAAATCATTGTGTGTAATAACAACCCCACACCCTAAGAATGAGTGTTTCTCCATAAATGATCAACAACTCAACTGATAAACAAATTTGTTTCGTTATTTTAAGCAAGGGCCATAGTTTCTTGCATCTGCTGAAGAATATTACTGTTGTCTTTCATATTTAGCATAAAGTACACTCTGTGATCCATCCTTTCGATTCTACACTGGAAATAGTGTAAAATTCCACAGCCTTGACATGAATCTGGAAATATCTCAACCCATTACTTGAAAAAAAAATGAAAATACTCTGTAAGTTACATGTATTGTTTATAACCTTCTTGCATAGCTCTTAACACTTAATGCTCAACACTTAACACTGGTGAAACATAGTTCTATGGATTAATTGTTCATATCACTTAAAAAAATGCACAGAAGCTCGCTCCTAAAAAAATTTTTCACTACATTTAATAAACCACTCGTCAGACTTTCTTTTATCTTACATTGTACACCTCTTACTTATTAAATCACTCTGGCATTTCTCTTAATTATTAGAGAAAAAAAAACCTAACAATCGGCAATTCTGTATCAGGTTCTGTGAAGAAGCTGGCAGACACAGTAGCAGGTCCAGCAGAGGGTACATGTAGATAAATGGTTCAGAGAACTGACAAGTTGATAAATTATACACATGAGCAACACTTGGATATCTTTAATGAAGAAACGTTCCGCAACACAGTGGCTTCGTCATTCCAGTACATAGAAGAACGTGAAGATCAGAAGGAGTTTGAGGTAATCAGTCCCTAAGCCTGGAATCGAAGTAATCATTCCATCAATCTTGATAAGAATACAACGAATGCACGACAGGTGACAGGTGAGGTGAAGCAACAGTAGGTGGTGTCACTTTGAACAAATCCTCAGGTAGAAGTAAGTCATGCCTATAGGTTAGGCACATATGCCTCTTAACGCCTCCTGGCTGACCTCTTTGCTTAGCTCCTCCCACTTTTCTTAGGTCTCATACACCATTTTTTTCACAATTCCATACTGAATTTTTATTACAGAAAGTTTGTTCACATGATGGCATGTCAAAATTTGCATAGGAATACTGTAAAATTAATTAATCACTACATATTGAATTCCTTGAATTTTTTTCTTAATTTGGATATCGTTTTAATTTTATTTGGAAAATTCGTCAATATTCCCAAGAGATACAATGTATATACTTCATAGACAACAAGTTTATCAATGTTTATTAATTGATTTAGTTGGACTTGAGTCCTGGAAATGGGAAGTACAATGCCTGCACTTTAAAGGAGGGGTCTGGGATAGTGACAGCTGGGAGGGATTTATTCTCAGCTGTCGTATCTGAACGCCTCTGCAAAGACAGTGATTATGTATGAGTGTGGTGAAAGTGTTGAATGATGATGAAAGTATTTTCTTTTTAGGATTTTCTTTCTTTTTGGGTCACCCTGCCTCGGTGGGAGACGGCCGATTTGTTGAAAAAAAAATATTTCATGTTGTACATATCTTTGTATAAATTCGCAAGATAAGGGGCAAAATCTCAGAATTTATTGCAAATGACTCCAGAAACATTTTTTTTGTTCATTTAATTCGGCGTGTGTCACGCACCTACATAGACATGCCCTCCCGACCAGTGAACCAGATGATACGAGTATAACAAGCAGGGTCCCTCGCATCTTGGTTCAACCAGTCAATCACAAGGAAGCTCGCTAAAGTTGTAAAGCGATGTTGGACACTTGTGAATCAGCACTGACACACTTCATGTCTGGTCACCCACAGTTCTCACTGTGTCTCTTGCTTGCATAAACTTGCTTTGTACATTTTGTACATATGCTGTTTGGTGAAGAATATATATGTAAGTATTTACTCACTGCTGACTTTTACTCTGTCTCATTTCTATCTTGGTCAACGTGCTACAACAAGGTGACCCTATGACCCATTCCTGAATCATAGGAATTTAATATAATAATTATGAAGACTATTGGTTTTTCACGAATTTTCCAGAGCCCTTTCTTAACATTACCTAACGCGAAGCATACCAAGTAGTTTGTATATTTAATAGTTTAAATCTTCCATAGTTATACTATCTCCTCCTACTTCATTGTCATACACGCATATGCAGAATCACTTGTCAATTGCTGTTTATATTGATTATACTTGTTTTGATAAACAAAAAACACACTATTAGTTGCTATAGCTGTCCCGTAGGGCCTTGCTTTATGTAAATTACCATTTTTTCTGAACTGGCAATGAGCTGCATGTTCTTTCACTCTGCAGATCTATAGCAATAACCATTCTACCATTCGCGAATTTATTATACGATTTGAGATGGTCATTCTCTACTCAAAACAGTTTTGAAATCGTGTTAAATAACGCAATGACATTGCTTGAGAATATACAATTTATGCTCGCAACTGTTTCTGAAATCATGACTCACGAAATCGCAATAACACGACAAATAACGGAACGGGTCACAGTGGTGGCCCAAGTTAACCTCTCTATGGTGTATAGAAATATACCTAAATAACAAAAAAGGCACAGTACCGTGACTGTAAATGGTCCAAGTCGGGCCGAAACGTCGTCGTAAGCTCCTCTCTTTTATATGTGCGGGTTGTGTGTGTAGAAATATACCTAGTTGGCATAATCTTATTACAACCAACTGGTCCAGTGATTAACGCACTGTAATGTGAGTTTTAGGACTCATTTGCCATGGGCTCAAACCCCACCCGTTCCGTGTGGTGGATAAGGATCATAACCTCTGAAAAAAATGATATGGTCATGCCTATTTTAGGACTGAAGAAGCCAAGAAGCCACACATAGCAAAATGTTTCTTCCCGAATTGTACATTTTATTCCCTCTCCTTGTACATCTTACTAATTTGCAACCCACCTTTCATTATCGCCTTCACTGTCTTTGATGGTTGTGCTGGCGGTGTGCTAACTTTCTGTCCACATATTACTATGAGATAGGAAATATTCTTTAATATTCTTTTTTTTACCAAAAAGTGATGAAATCATCTCTGCAGCTGATGGGAACATAATCGATAATAGTTTCCCACCTAACTAGCTCACCAATATCTTCTTCACTGCTAATTTTCCTGCATACTAATAATTGGTAATAATCATATATTATTTTCTGATAACATCAGGACGTAGATTCCAGGAATATAAAGAATAAGAGATTAAGAAACCTGTGATATCTTTGCTTTCCAATTCTTAATCCAGACAACAAAATTAACATATCTTTAAAAAATAAAAAGTGCACAATACCGATACTGGAACAATACACGATTAACCGCACGTAGCAGAGAGAAGCTTATGACTACGTTCCGGTCAGACTTGGACCATTTACAAGTCACACTTATAAATAGTCGGATAGAAATGTCGTCATAAACTTCTCTCACCTTCGTGCGGGTTATTTATTAATAAATCTTGCAGATAAGACTGCCGAGACAGTAGCTAAAGCGTTAAAGAAGGCATAATATGCAGGCCTACTACTCCTAAGTATGTATATGTATATAAATGAGTGATTCATACTTGTAGTAAATCGGATTCACTTACCAAAAATTGAAAGCTTGATCTTATTGCTTGATCATATTGTTTACCTGGAGTTTACCTGGAGAGAGTTCCGGGGTCAACGCCCCCGCGGCCCGGTCTGTGACCAGGCCTCATGGTGGATCAGAGCCTGATCAACCAGGCTGTTACTGCTGGCCGCACGCAGTCTGACGTACGAACCACAGCCCGGCTGGTCAGGTACCGACTTTAGGTGCCTGTCCATTGCCTACTTGAAGAGAGCCAGGGAGGCAGTTGAACAGTCTTGGGCCCCTGACACTTATTGTGTTTTCTCTCAACGTGCTAGTGGCACCCCTGCTTTTCAAAGATTTGTTAAGGTATACCATGAATAAAGGAAAGATCCTAGACTTCACCTTACAAAAGCAGACAGGGGAAAAACAAACATGATATATGGAGACAGGGAAACTCACTCGCCTCTTAATGGCTCGTATAAGAAAGTAAAGCCTGCCTCTTGAGGCTCTCACTTCTTAATATTATATTAATAATAATAATAATAATAATAATAATAATAATAATAATAATAATAATAATAATAATACTTCATTGAGACATGGTACAATGATACATGGTAGACATAGTTATACATAGTTATTACATAGTTATTATATAGTTATTAATGAGATGTACATGCCAAAAGCCTCTAATATGCTGTGCATTGCGGGCATTCTTAGGACTACTTAATTCTAGACTACATGGTAAAAAGTTATGGTTGATAATTTATAAAATAAGTATAATTGCGTATCTAAGTTATAAAGTTTGAATATAAGTTGAACATATCAATTAATTGTAGCAATGCAACTAATTGAGTGAGATAACAATT
The DNA here is from genome assembly GCA_009830355.1 of Cherax destructor. Classification (NCBI taxonomy): domain Eukaryota; kingdom Metazoa; phylum Arthropoda; class Malacostraca; order Decapoda; family Parastacidae; genus Cherax; species Cherax destructor. The sequence goes on from WNWK01012865.1 coordinate 30,248, forward strand.
TAAAACAATTAATTGCATTGCAGTTACAGTTTACGTGGTCATTATAATGTAAATGTTGTGGAAATAGTTAGCTTAGTAACTTAGTAATATGAGACAAGGAGGCAATAAAAGGAGACTTGAAACTTTACTAATACAACCTTGCAGGTTGTATCTTCCTAAGTCTAGGTTGTTTAATTTAGTTGTAGTATTAAGCAACAGAGTCAAAAGCCTGACTATCGACGGCATAAGGCGTTTAAAGGTCTCATTATCAATCACTAGAGATAATGGCTAGGAAAGTCAGAAGCTCGTCTAAAAGGCTTAAGACAATAATGTGCTCAGTAAGGATCAGCAAAGTAATAAGTAGATATGTCAAAACCCCGACAAAGGCTTAAGACGTTCATACACCATGTGCAGAGTAAAAATGTGGAGCAGGAAGAACAGTCTGACGGAGACCGACTTCCAAGTGCACCTCAGCAGATCAGGAGCGAAGAGGAAATCAAGGCCACAAATACAAGTTCCAAAGTAGGAACACAAAGTCACAACCAGTCTAGAATGGTACTGGGTTGGAATAGAGCGGCGACGTAAGAGAGAGAGACTAGAGAACTCCAACCACAATTCTGTCTAGAGAACAACTGACTACTTAGCAGTAGCTTGCCCTCCAGCTAAACACTGGTGACCTGACTACCAGAGGTGACCTGACTACCAGAGAAAACCTGACTACCAGAGGAGACCTGACTACCAGAGGTGACCTGACTACCAGAAGAGACCTGACTACCAGAGGAGACCTGTAGACGAATGGTTCAGAAAACCGACAAGTTGATAAATTAGACACATATGCAACACTTGGGTATCTTTATTGTGGAAACGTTTCGCCACACAGTGGCTTCATCAGTCCAATACAAAGTAGAAAGTTGTAAGGAGAGGAAGAGGTTGAGGTAATCAGTCCCTCGGCCTGGAGTCGATGTGTTCAGTCCATCAATCTGGTAATAAGTACAGCATAGGGCAATGGAGGTTCCTTATATACTGTAGACAGGTGAGGTGAAGCAGGATCTTGATACAAACGAATTCTTCAACACTTGTCCAACCTTTGGACGAAGACCTACTTCGATTAGTGGATTGTACCACTATGACTCCGCCTCCTCCTGCTTCACCTCACCTGTCTACAGTATATAAGGAACCTCCATTGCCCTATGCCGGGTCACCATTTGGAGAAGACCCGGGCCGGATGTACCGGCGAACATACAACAACCTATGCTGTACTTATTACCAGATTGATGGACTGAACACATCGACTCCAGGCCGAGGGACTGATTACCTCAAACTCCTCCTCTCCTTACAACTTTCTACTTTGTATTGGACTGATGAAGCCACTGTGTGGCGAAACGTTTCAACAATAAAGATACCCAAGTGTTGCATATGTGTCAAATTTATCAGAGGAGACCTGACTACCAGAGGAGACGCTCCCTCAGGCAACACCACCAGTAATCAAGCAGTTAAGCCATACTATAATTCACTAGTAATATACATACATATTATGCAATGTATATCAATATAAAATATATAGGTGAGTACACACACGCACACACACAAGCACACACGCACACACACACACACACACACACACACACACACTCGACATCTGGTCTAGCAGTTGGCTTCTCGAATTCAATCCCTACAAATGCAAAGTCATGAGGATCGGAGAAGGGCAAAGAAGACCGCTGACAGAGTACAAGCTAGGCGGACAAAGGCTACAAACCTCGGCAAAGGAGAAAGACCTTTGAGTGAGTATAACGCCTAGCACGTCTCCGGAGGCACACATCAACCAGATAACTGCGGCAGCATATGGGCGTCTGGGAAACCTTAGATTAGCGTTCCGTTACCTTAACAAGGAATCGTTCAAGACACTGTATACCGTGTACGTCAGGCCCATACTAGAATATGCAGCACCAGTATGGAACCCACACCTGGTCAAGCACGTAAGGAAACTAGAGAAAGTGCAAAGGTTTGCGACAAGGTTAGTTCCACAACTCAGGGTCTGTCTTATGAAGAAAGGTTGAGGGAAATAGGACTAACAACACTGGAGGAAAGAAGGGTCAGAGGAGACATGATAACGACATACAAAATACTGCGGGGAATTGACAAGGTAGATAGTGACAGGTTGTTTCAGAGAGGGAACACAGAAACAAGGGGACACAACTGGAAGCTGAAGACTCAGATGAGTCAAAGGGATGTCAGGAAACATTTCTTCAGCCACAGAGTAGTCAGGAAGTGGAATGGACTAGAGAAAGATATAGTGGAGGCAGGAACCATACATAGTTTTAAGACAAGGTATGATAAAGCTCATGGAGCAGGGAGAGGAGAGACCCAGTAGCAGACAGCGAAGAGGCGGGGCCAGGAGCTGAGTCTCGACCCCTGCAACCACAATTAGGTGAGCACAATTAGGTGAGTACACACACGAACACACACGCACGCATGCACACACACACACACACACACACACACACAAACACACACACACACAAAGAGGCGGGGCCAGGAGCTATGACTCGACCCCTGCAACCACAAATAGGTGAGTACAAATAGGTGAGTACACACCCCACGCCCCCGGTGGCCTAGTGGTAAAGCTCTTGCTTCACGCACGGAGGGCCCGGGTTCTATTCCCGGTGGGGCAGAAACATTTCGAAGTGTTTCCTTACATACACATACGCACACACCTACATACAACAGGCCTAGTGTCTAATTGACATGTGCCTAGGACAAAATGGTAACTAACACAAACACACACACACACACACACACACACACACACACACAGGGTTCCAAACGGGTCAGTCCTAGGACCGGTGCTGTTTCTGGTATTTGTGAATGACATGACGGAAGGAATAACCTCCGAAGTGTCCCTGTTTGCAGATGATGTGAAGTTGATGAGAATGATTCAATCGGACGAGGACCAGGCAGAACTACAAAGGTATCTGGACAGGCTGCAAGAATGGTCCAGGAATTGGCTCCTGGAGTTCAACCCCACCAAGTGCAAAGTCATGAAGATTGGGGAAGGGCAAAGAAGACTGCAGACGGAGTACAGTCTAGGGGGCCAGAGACTACAAACCTCACACAAGGAAAAAGATCTTGGGGTGAGTATAACACCAGGCACATCTCCTGAGGCGCACATCACCCAAATAACTGCTGCAGCATACGGGCCCCTAGCAAACCTAAGAACAGCATTTCGACATCTTAATAAGGAATCGTTCAGAACCCTGTACACTGTGTACGTTAGGCCCATACTGGAGTACACAGCACCAGTTTGGAACCCACACCTAGCCAAGCACATAAAGAAACTAGAGAAAGTGCAAAGGTTTCCAACACGACTAGTCCCGGAGCTAAGGGGTATGTCCTACGAGGAGAGGTTAAGGGAAATCGACCTGACGACATTGGAGGACAGGAGAGAAAGGGGGGACATGATAACGGCATATAAAATACTGAGAGGAATTGACAAGGTGGACAGAGACAGAATGTTCCAGAGATGGGACACAGCAACAAGGGAGCACAGCTGGAAGTTGAAGACACAGATGAATCACAGGGATGTTAGGAAGTATTTCTTCAGTCACAGAGTGGTCAGGAAGTGGAATAGCTTGGGAAGCGATGTAGTGGAGGCAGGATCCATTCATAGCTTTAAGAAGAGGTATGATAAGGCTCATGGCGAAGGGAGAATGACCCAGTAGCGGCCAGTGAAGAGTCGAGGCCAGGAGCTATGACTCGACCCCTGCAGCCACAACTAGGTGAGTACATCTAGGTGAGTACACACACATATATAGAGGCTCCTCACCTCCGACCTTGTAAGGTCATGTGAGTGGGTAAAGTATTAGTTCTGGAAATGGAGAGAGTGTTGTAGCTCTCAGTGGAACACTGTTGATTCATGAAAAAATCCTGCGGTCCATTAAAAGTATGAAAGCCCTGTGCATAGTTAATGTTTTGTAAACATTCAGTTGAAGGTAGAACTAAAGAGGAGAATTTGTTAACAGATAAAAGTTAAGGCAGAAAGACCTGTTATTTTAAGAAGGTTCTTGTATCTGTTGTGTGTGTGTGTACTCACCTAGTTGTATTCACCTAGTTGTGGTTGCAGGGGTCGATTCATAGCTCCTGGCCCCGCCTCTTCACTGGCCGCTACTGGGTCACTGTCCCTGCGCCATGAGCTTTATCATACCTCTTCTTAAAGCTATGTATGGAACCTGCCTCCACTACATCTCTTCACAAACTATTCCACTTCCCGACCAAGTTGGAGACTTGGACATGCCTCGCATGGGCCAGTAAGCCTACTGTAGTGTTCCTTTTTTCTTATGTTCTTATGTTCCTCTGTCCCCTCTCTCCAGCTCATCAAAATCCCATCGGTTTTTGATCAGCAGTGCCACTCCTCCACCCTTTCTGTTCCCTCTGTCTTTCCTCAGGATCTGATATCCCGTTGGAAAGACGGCATCTGTTATCATCCCTGTGAACTTTGTTTCAGTGAGGGCTATGATGTCCGGTGATGCCTCATTGACTATTTCATGCCACTCCTCCCACTTATTCGTTATTCCATCTGCGTTGGTGTACCTTACCTTCAGTTTCCTCTCCAACACTGTGTTTTGGGTGGTCTGTGGAGGTGGGGACCCTGGCGGTGTGCCGCGGGATTCTACAGCATGGTGGGGGATGTAAGTGTGGATTGTGGTCTGTGTTGGGATAATGTGTTTGGCTTTGGGGTTCTGGGGATAGGTCTGTGTGTGCTCACTCTTGTTGCTCTTCCCTGTTCTGGTTGGTCTCTGCTGATTCTGTCTGTGTCTCTCTTCCCAGCTCCTTTCGCTTTTGCCTCCACTCCCTCAGCTGCTGTCGTTCTGTTTTTGTTCTGTCCCGGTCTAGGAACACCCTTCTGCATGCTGATGATTCCTTCAGCCGTGGTTTCTCTTGCAGGATCTTGTTTCACACTGTTTCTGTCTTGAAGATCAGCTTGACTGGCCCTTTTCTCCCCTTCACGTAACCCCTACTCTCTGAAAATTTACTATCTCAGACATGCCCTCTTCACCTATTTCTCTAATGACGTTCTCAATCTCCTGTCTTTCCTCCTGCCGTCTTTCATTGTGTGTCCTTAATTCACTCTCCTGAAGCTCGTGAATAAACACTGACTTCTGCCTCTCCGCCTCCCATTGTCTTTCCCTACGTCTCTCCCCAATGTTTTTCTGTAGCTTTTGGCGGCCTGGTGCGTGTGTGTGTGTACTCACCTAATTGTACTCACCTAATTGTGGTTGCAGGGGTCGAGACTCAGCTTCTGGCCCCGCCTCTTCGCTGTCCGCTACTGGGTCTCTGCTCTCCCTGCTCCATGAGCTTTATCATACCTTGTCTTAAAACTATGTATGGTTCCTGCCTCCACTATATCTTTCTCTAGACTATTCCACTTCCTGACTACTCTGTGGCTGAAGAAATGCTTCCTAACATCCCTTTGACTGATCTGAGTCTTCAGCTTCCAGTTGTGTCCCCTTGTTTCTGTGTTCCCTCTCTGGAACATCCTGTCACTGTCTACCTTGTCGATTCCCCGCAGTATTTTGTATGTCGTTATCATGTCTCCTCTGACCCTTCTTTCCTCCAGTGTTGTTAGTCCTATTTCCCTCAACCTTTCTTCATAGGACAGACCCCTGAGTTGTGGAACTAACCTTGTCGCTAACCTTTGCACTTTCTCTAGTTTCTTTACGTGCTTGACCAGGTGTGGGTTCCAGACTGGTGCTGCATATTCTAGTATGGGCCTGACGTACACGGTGTACAGTGTCTTGAACGATTCCTTGTTAAGGTAACGGAACGCTAATCTTAGGTTTGCCAGTCGCCCATATGCTGACGCAGTTATCTGGTTGATGTGTGCCTCCGGAGACGTGCTAGGCGTTATACTCACCCCAAGGTCTTTCTCCTTTGCCGAGGTTTGTAGCCTTTGTCCGCCTAGCTTGTACTCTGACAGCGGTCTTCTTTGCCATTCTCCGATCTTCATGACTTTGCATTTGGTGGGATTGAATTCGAGAAGCCAGTTGCTAGACCAGATGTCAAGCTTGTCCAGTTCTGTTTGAAGTCCTGCTTGGTCCTCTTCCGATGTGATTCTCCTCATTAATTTCACATCATCTGCGATGAGTATCAGTGGTCCGTAAATTGACAGTTCGTTGCTCTATCGTCTCAGCTAAGTTCTAATAGAGAAATGTCGCAAATAGTACAAACTGTACATGCTCCCGTCAGAGGCACTAACTCTAATCTCCAGTCCATCCTCCTGTTTATTCATTGAGAGTTGTTTATTACAACTTAAACTCAGTTTAAGTTGCATTCCCTGGAATGCAGGCGAGACAGATACATGATAATAAACACTTGGAAAATCCTAGATGGATTAATACCAAATTTGCACACGAAAATCACTCCTTACGAATGTAAAAGACTCGGCAGCCGGTGCAACATCCCTAATGAATTGCAGGGAAGCCACGAGTATGCTAAGAGGCAATACAGTAAGTATCAGGGGCCCACGACTGCTCAACTGCCTCCTAGCATACATAAGGGGGATTACCAATAGACCCCAGACTGTCTTCAAGAAGGCGATGGACAAGCACCTGAAGTCATTACCTGACCAGCCGGGCTGTGGTTCGTACGTCCGTTTGGGTGTGGCTAACAGTAACAGCCTAGGTGATCAGGCATTGATCCACCGCGAGGCCGGGCAGCGGGGGGCGTTGACCCTCCAGCCCGGCCAGGATTCGAACTTGCACACATTGCATCAACATACGTAGTACTTAAGAAACTTAGCCAGATTCCAAATATAAAAATAGGTGCCTGGCCGAAGGTAGACGGTGACTTCCATAACCCGAACACCTGGCTATCATTATTGTAAATAAAATAATAAGAGAATTATAGATAAATTAATACATCTTTTAAAACACCTAAATGTGCACAGTGTAAATACACTCATTAAATTTCGTGTTGTTTCACTAATTTTTTGGATGATTTAAAAATAAAAGAAGATTGCACATGTAGCTCTAAATAAAAGGTCATTGATTCAGCCCTGGAGATTGTGAGTGTTATTCACCACTAGATATGGTGTTGGCTCCAGATTCCGTTACTTATCTTGAGATAAACACTGTACTTTCTCTACCAGGGACGACCCACTTATTATATGTCAGGATGAAGATGTGTGACTGACATGAAGCTTGAAGGCTGCATCTCTTTCACTTACCTGAAATAACAGAAAATATGAGTTAATGTCTAATACATCTATATATACACATTATACTTATATATACATACATATATATATATATATATATATATATATATATATATATATATATATATATATATATATATATATATATATATATATATATATATATATAGTCGTGCCGATTAGGTAAAACTTGCGATTTGGCTTAATAGCAACGCTCACCTTGCCATATAAGACAAGTGAAAATTTTGTATGCAATAATTTCCAAAATCATTCTGAACATAACGAAAAAATATATTTCATTGTGTTTGTTTATTATTAAATTAATGTTAACGTATCTAAAATATATTTAGTTGGGTTAGGCTAAATTAAATTGCGCTTGTTGTAATAAGGTTAGGTAGGTTTTCAAAGTTTATCTTGGATAAAATTATAAATTCTTACATTAACATAAATGAAAAAAATATCTTTAAACGTATAAGAGAAAATTTTAGAAAGGACTTAATTTTAGATGAGTTCTTGCTAATTGACCAGTTTTACCTAATCAACATATATATATATATATATATATATATATATATATATATATATATATATATATATATGCAAAAAATCACAGTAAACAGGTGATATCAAAATATGCAAGACAACCACTATGAAAAATGAGATTAAGCGCTTTCATGACTACTCACATTATTGATAATGTGAGTAGTCACAAGCGCTTGGAATCTCTATTTTCATAGTGTTGCTCTATATATATATATATATATATATATATATATATATATATATATATATATATGTAGTGCCGATTAGGTAAAACTTGCTATTTTGGCCTAAATAGAACGCTCACTTGCCATATAAGACAAGTGAAAATTTGTGTATGCAATAATTTCGCCAAAATCATTCTGAACATAACGAAAAATATATTTCATTGTGTTTGTTTATTATTAAATTAATGTTAACGTATCTAAAATATATTTAGTTGGGTAAGGCTAAATTAAATTGCGCTTGTTGTAATAAGGTTAGGTAGGTTTTCAAAGTTTCTCTTGGTACAAAATTATAAATTATTACATTACCTTAAATGAAAAAAATATATCTTTAAACGTATAAGAGAAAATTTTAGAAAGGACTTAATTTTAGATGAGTTCTTGCTAATTGACCAGTTTTACCTAATCGGCTCGACATATATATATATATGTGTGTGTGTGTGTGTGTGTGTTAGTTACCATTTTGTCCTAGGCACATGTCGATTAGACACTAGGCCTGTTGTATGTATGTGTGTGTGTGTGTAACGAAACACTTCGAAATGTTTCGGCCCCGCCGGGAATTGAACCCGGGCCCTCTGTGCGTGAAGCAACGTGCGTGAAGCAACGTGCATGCAACGTGTCACGGCCATGCGTGCCATGGCCAATCCTAGGACTGGTGCCAGCCACGATATTCTCCGGATGTTCTACGTGCAGGCGGTGCGCTCTCTAGTCGACTATGGTGCAATCACCCTGGCCCATGCTCATCCCTCATGCCTCAAGCGCCTCAGCGTTGTATAAAATGCTGCGGCTCGGGTCATGCTGGGGGCCCCGGGCTGGACGAACACAGTGACTCTGAACAGAGAGGCCCAACTGCAGGCCCTAAGTGACAGGATCGCCCTTGTTGCTGCCAGGAGGTTTGCCAAATTTGTCCAGCTACCGGGCGGTGAGCGCCTGCTGAGAGACCTCCTTGACCGTCAGCGAGGCGACTTCGCAGGAGGCCGTGTCCGACTATGGTTGTGGTCGGCTGCGGAAGTGACAAAGGAGCTCCTGCCCATGCCGCTCCTCGAGGACAAGGGATGCGACCGGCCAGTCGATGGGTACACCGTGCCACCGCCATGGGCACCAGAACCTGTCGTAATCCACCTTGCAAACCTGCCAGCCAGCAAGCGTCATTGTCCACAGCACGTGCTGCAGCGGTGAGCAGCTGCAAGCATTGCTGCAGCGGAGCATCCCGGGTGTGCAGTGTACTACACTGATGGATCAAGAGACCCCGCGGCCGGCACCACGGGTTCCGGGATATATCACTCCTCCCTAACGGCCGGCTGGCGCCTCCCAGACCACTGCAGCATCCTACAGGCAGAACTCCACGCCATCCAGAGGGCCATCCAACATGCGCTCCTGGAACACCACCAACCTCCAGTCATCCACGTCGACTCCAGGGCGGCGATACAGGCCATCATGCATAGGGAGCCCAAGGATAACATCCGGCTCCTCACCGCCATCAGAAGAGACCTACACTCACTTGACGAGCAGGGCCGGCAAGCAACAATCAATTGGATACCAAGCCACATCGACCTTGCTGGGAATGATGCGGCGGATGGGGCGGCTAAGTCTGCCACACTTGCGGCCAAATCTGCGACTACAATTGCCATTAGCCGCAGGCAGGTGCACCTGGGGGCAGCTTCGGCAGCCAGACGCCCACTACCAGCACCGGGAGCATCTCGGAGCCGGCACTGGTATGACAGAGCGACACGTAGGGAGCCCCCACCAAACATGAGGAAACTGAACAGGGAGCTGCAAGTCAGCGTCCACCGCCTGCGCCTCGGCTACCCTACTGCAAAGCGCCTCATCGAACGCATGAGTGAGGAGCTTTGCCGCCACTGCGACCGGATGGTTCCAAAGCCTCTAGTTCACTACATGCTTGACTGTCCTGCGACGACGTCCATCCACCGCAGGCACTTCCCGATGGCACCTGGGGATCTGACCCGCGAGGACAAAGCAGCCCGGCTGGTTTACCTGGCCACCCATGACTTGGAGACACTGCTCCCAGTCCTAGCCACCCACCCGCCCCCTCGATGACGACGCCGTAGAACCCAGACGATGACCAAGACTACCCACTACAGCTATTCTTTCTGTCACTTCCTTCTTTCCTATCCCTCATCCTTCTTCTTCCTATGTAGGTAGAACCACAGCCTGAAGTACCAAGATCTGCTGATGAAGATGCGACGTCAGAAGACAAGAAAGAAAGAAAGAAGAAGATGACCGACACCCTCTACCCAGGGGGCCAATGCCGGGTCACCATTTGATGGACTGAACACATCGACTCCAGGCCGAGGGACTGATTACCTCAAACTCCTCCTCTCCTTACAACTTTCTACTTTGTATTGGACTGATGAAGCCACTGTGTGGCGAAACGTTTCCTCAATAAAGATACCCAAGTGTTGCATATGTGTCTAATTTATAACTGCTGTCTTAGCTTTAGATTTTTGTTTACCATGACTCCCAAGTCTTTTTCACATTCTGTATGATCAAGCTCTACTTCACCTAGTTTATAACTTCGAGGGTTATTTTCATTCCCAATGACTGGGAATTTACACGTGTCCACATTGAACTTCATCATGACAATGTAGATGAATGGTTCAGAGATCCGACCAGTTATAAATTAGACACACAGTGGCGAAACGTTTCTTCAATAAAGATACCCAAGTGTTGCATATGTGTCTAATTTATAACTCATCATGACAATGTTAGACACATCATGAAATTCAGTCGCTCAATCTCTCTTCTTGCTTCCATTAACTCTTCCTTAAGCTGAAGATATAGCTGCTTGTAGATGAATGGTTCAGAGAACCGACAAGTTGTTAAATTAGACACATATGCAACACTTGGGTATCTTTATTGAGGAAACGTTTCGCCACACAGTGGCTTCATCAGTCCAATACAAAGAAGAAAGTAGTAATAGAGAAGGAGTTTGAGGTAATCATCCTCGGCCTGGAGTCGATGTTCAGTCCATCAATCTTAAAGTAAATACAACATAAGGCAAATAGAAGTTCTTATATACTGTAGACAGGTGGATGATACAACTATGACCCCGCCTCCTCCTGCTTCATCTCAAATGTCTACAGTATATAAGCAACTTCTATTTGCCTTATGTTGTATTTACTTTAAGATTGATGGACTGAACACATCGACTCCAGGCCGAGGGACTGATTACCTCAAACTCCTTCTCTTATTACTACTTTCTTCTTTGTATTGGACTGATGAAGCCACTGTGTGGCGAAACGTTTCCTCAATAAAGATACCCAAGTGTTGCATGTGTCTAATTTAACATATAGCTGCTTGTAGTCGAGGGAAGCCATGATAACAATCTGGAAACAAATGGTATAAAATACCGACACAATGGAAAAATAAATACATAAGCAGTATAATGTGATCCTTTATTGACAACATTATACTTGTCCAATCTCTTTTTATGTTACCCAAGGTTGTAACTATCACACTACTTTGAAGACTGTCACATGCAGCATTCTCCACCTGACTAAATCCTATAAATACTCATGTTTCTTTTATCCAGGTAGATCTGTTTGTGACTCGATAAAGCCCACTGCGTGGGCGAAACGTTGTCAATAAAGGATCACATTATGTGTTTATTTTTCCATGATAACAATCTCAGTAAGCTAAGAACTGAGAGTATACTAGACACGTGTCCACAGGGGCAGGTCCACGTCACCACTAGTATATATATCACCGATAGGTACAAACCTCTCCTTGTTTATACACTCTGAAATTCGCACACCACTCGGTATTTATATACCTGTATAATAATGTTAAACGTACCATGTTTTAGCCTCAGTGTCACAATGACAGCAGCAAAGAAGGATTTATGTCATTCGTGAAAATTTTAACTACAGTACTATTAACAAATTTTTATGATGAAACTCTTTGTGAAAGAATGACAGACAGGTCAGTGGGATTTGCACTTTAATTGTGGATGTCAGAGTTGTCAACATTTACGTGTTGCAGAATATTTACCGTACAAAATAAACACGAAACGTGTGGGGTTTGAACCCATGGCGAGTGAGACCTATAATTCCAGGGCCAGCTGGCTATAATAAGATTCTTCCAACTAGGTATATTTCTATTCATCATAGGGTAGTTTGTTTGCAGTCGTGTTATTACGATTTCGTGAGTTATTTACCGTAGACTATGTAAACACAAACTTAATTGCAGCAGCTGTCTGAATTTTCTATACCAATGCCAGAGACAGAATGTGAACTGATGACTAAGCAAGGCTTCTAGACGCAACGCTGCGGCAAGCTATACTGGTCAAGGTTGTGGACGAATATGATCACAAAATAGTTTGTGATTCAGGTGATCAAATACTTTGGACTGCTTACTCCCATCCCTTTCACTTTACGATGAGTTTTAGAGGAGGGAAGGAAAGAAAGCAACACTCGCAACACTACTTGAATCATAAAGAGCATGGGAAGGAAAAGACTCAGAATGTAGTGTCAGTAAGCCTACATGCCTAGTTCCCATAGTTTCCACCAGGGGGCAGGTCTCTGGGTGGGTATGCCCAGACTTGCTTCTCTCTCACTCTCTCAGCAGTCATCACTCAGTCAAGAGGTCTACTCCTCTGTCCCTCGCATGGGCATGGCCCTCCCAGGCCATGGGCACAAACACACTGCCTGTGTACTCTCACGTTATCTTATATATAAATAAAAATGTAAATGTTAATTTGTTCTAAATCTTAAATCTCCGAAAGTTCTTCACCAATTGCTTTGAAATTTTGACACAACGTTGCATTCGAATACACGCAAGGTTTTTATATACCTACTATTATATATTGCTACCAGGTGGAAGAACTGCGACAGAGTGAATGAGTTCCATATGTAATACATTCCTGAACACAACTGGAGGTGAGGAATGCGCTACTTGAAGTTTACTGCTTATGGGCGAAAATAGTTTAGGTTCTCTGCCCCTATTAAAAAAATTAAAAAAATATTATACAATCCACCTGTAATACTGAAGTATTGTATACAATGATTTTAATATTGTAAAATCTTACTCCATAGGCCTGATGCCATAGGCCTGTCATTCTGGTGTTAGTCTTAATGATACTTTTTTTCAGTTGTGGTGTACGGGAAGAGTGCCGGGTGGCACCAGGTGGCACCAGGAGGCACTGAGCTGACACCAGGTGGCGCTGACGCCTCATTTAACTCTATGACACTCATGTATATCTTCAAGTGCGGTATTAAACTCCACCTGACGACCCCAGGAATGACCTGACCTGCCCTAACTCTAATTAAACCTGACCTGAAGACCTAGAAATGACCTGACAACCTAGAAACAACCTGATCTGTCCTAACCTTAATTATACTTCGCCTGACAACCTAGAAATGACCTAACCTGTCCTAACCCTAAACTTGACCTGACGACCTAGAAACAACCTGACCTGCCCTAACCCTAATTAGACTTGACCTGACAACTCAGGAACGACCTGAGTTGTCAGATCGAATACTCTACTTTGTGGCGACACGTAAAGACGTTAAAATTAACTACAAATATGTGTGTCCAGCTGCAAAACGATCGATCAGCTGAGATATTCTCACATCAATTACTGGAAATTGGGAACGGAAAGGTGCAGGTTGATCTGACCTCAGGACGAATTTCATTGCCTCATAACTTCTGCAATTTAGTGATGTCAAAAGAAGAATTGGTTGAAAAAGTATTTCCCAATATTCAAACCAATTATAAGAAACACGATTGGCTGAGTGAATGAACTATTCTTGCGGCCAAGAACAAAGACGTCTACGAACTTAACAATATTATTCAGTCTAACATTCAAAGCGAGGCAGTCACATACAAGTCCATCGATACTGTTGTGGAAGCAGATGGAGCGGTTAATTATCCAACTGAATTTTTGAATTCACTTGATCTGCCAGGGATGCCACCACACGTACTGCAATTGAAAATCGGCTTGCCAATTATCATGTTGAGAAACATCAACTAGCCAAAGCTTTGCAACGGCACGTGGCTTGGAGTAAAAAAATTAATGAGCAATGTTGTAGAAGCAACAATCTTGACAGGACCTTTCAGTTGTGAAGATGTCCTCATTCCTCGCATTTCTATGATTCCAACGGATATGCCATTTCAATTTAAGAGATTGCAATTCCCAATTCGATTGGCGTTTACAATCACCATCAACAAAGCTCAGGGCCAATCTTTAGAATTGTGCAGTTTAGATCTAGACACGGATTGCTTCTCACATGGACAATTATATGTTGCGTGTTCTAGAGTCGGCAAACCAGACAATCTCTATATCTGCACAGACAATGGAACAAGAAAAAATATTGTATACCCACAAACATTGTGAAATTAAACATATTAGAAACGTGCGCTTTCTCTTTTCTTTCTTTTCCATTTAACCAGACTGAGCCACAGCAACGCGTGGCCGGGTACAACTAGTTACACATAAAGTAAGAAGCCTCCGAAGCCTTATCATTGCTACCCCGCCTGCAGCAGAAACGACACAATAAACTATTCTATTATAAATAGTGCTGCTATGTGGTGGATGGTGATCACTGTTGTGTGTGTGTGTGTGTGTGTGTGTGTGTGCGCGCGAGACTTTGACCTGCAATGCACAAAACCGTAATAAATGTTTTAACATTATGACACTTGATGATTATTTACAAACATCAATAATTAAAAATCATGGTGCTAGGAAACACGTCTTTGATAAAGTCACAGTTGAAAAAAAAGTTGGTCACATACAAATAATAACCTATATTTCAGTATTACTGCGAAGAATATTCAATAATCTGTAGGTCCGTAGAATGCATGGCATCTATGGCAACACTTACACTGTACTTTACGTAAAATTGACAGTTTAATTTTTTATTTATATTTTCATTTTTTACTTGTCCTCTAAAGGTCTAATATACGGTATTATGTGGTAGGAACTTAGAAAAAGATACACGTCACAGGTTAATTCAAAATATAATCACAATAAAAAATATAATTGTCCAGTTTAGCAGAATGAGGAATACTACTTACATAACAAAACACAATATAACGATATAGTGAATGCCTATCTTACAATATATGGGAGTGGAAAGAAGCCGAAACAAGAAGAATAGGGATGAGTCTGGATGAAAACAGCAGCTTTCAGAATTTGTTTATCATATATTGCTGCCAAGATCACATTAAGGTAAGGAGGTGCTTCATAACAGTATCTTCGTGGATGTTGGCAGACAGGAAACCTCGGAACTCTTCAGGCAGAGAGTTCCGAATTTAAGGGCATTTTATGTGCATTGAGTCGAACACAGGGAATATAAACTATTTTTTTTTGTCTTGTATTATGCCTTTGAGTTCCAGCGCAGCTATCAAGGAAGAGTTTCAGAGCTGCCTTTATATTTAAATTGACTGTCCTGTATATACAGTATGCACACTATTATGAGTGAATGTTATGTATAATGAACACGCTTAAGCTTTTGAAGAGTGAGGTAGCGTGACTAGCACCAGACTGAGTGCCTGATCGTACATACGCTTTTATATAGAGTAGAAGATCCCCAGGAACAAATACGTATCATAGGTGAGGTAAGAGTAGATTAGAACGTAGTAGAGTAAGTAGTGTTGTCTGAAGTATATGGTTACGTATCCTAGAGAGGATGCCCACTGTTTTTTTTTACACAAATACGTTTTACAAGCTAAGAGCTGTTATCTTAGCTCAGCTTATTTAATCCTAGCCCTATTAAGGTATACATCCCTTTCCCCAGGATGTGACCCACACCAGTCGGCTAACACCCAAGCACCTACTTACTGCTAGGCGAACGAACACGGTGCATGTGTAAGAAAAACATGCCAAACGTTTTCACCAGTATCGGGGATTGAACCCCCGGACACTCAGTGTGTCAGCAGAGTGCGCTACCAACCGAAACACGGTCCTGTGATAACGGTTGACCCTACTATTTAATTGTACATTTGTGGCTTTGTTTTCAAACATCAGGTAGAAGATCTTGTTAATATTAAGAGTGAGTTTACTGCAACTTGTCCAGGTAGATATCTTGATGAGCTCCTCATTAACAATGCTGTTGAGACAATTCGGGTTTGGATGTTAGACGACAAAAGTTGTTATCTGCAAACAGAAAAAGGTTAAAGTGCTGGAGATGCACTGGGAAGGTCATTGATTATTCCAGAAAAGCTGAGGGGCCAAGAATACTGCTGAGTCACCTTTAAGTTGATAGGTCGAGGTCACGAGGTTATGTCCTTCATGGAGGCACATTGGTGTCTGCTGTTAAGACATATTGGTGTCTGCTGTTAAAGCATATTGATGTCTGCTGTTAAAGTATGCAAGAGTATGACCTATAACCTCTGATATCAAAATGTTCTAGTTTAAGATACAGAATGTTGTGGTTGTATCGAGAATGTTCCTGAGGCATATGGGGAGGCCCATTGGATACTCATTACTTTCCAGAGCTGCATAAATTAAGTCCAGCATTTTTTTAATTACATCATTCGTACTTTCTCCTGTCCTGAAAACTATCTGGGAGGAGTTAAGTATATTGTGGGACACTAGAAAAAATTGTACCAGTTTATGAACTAGCTTTTAAAAGATTTTAGATAACAATGGCAAGTTAGATATTGACTTAGTTATGTACATGGGTTGGGTCTTCACATTTATGTATCGGAGTAACCTTTGCTATCATAAGTAATCCTGGGAAAGTTTTGGTAAATAATGATTTGTTGAACAATGGTGGGTGATAGCGCATAAGCTGCTGTTTTGTACATTAGTGGTGGTAAATTAGCTAATTTCCCTGTCTTGTTTTTAGTGAATTTATTATCGTAATGACCACAGGAAGATTAATTGGAGCTGGATACACAGAGTTTGAGAATTTTCCAGCAAGTTAGCCCCTCGCATGGGCACTGGAACTTGGGATTTTACTGGCAAGGCTTTATCCTACAATAGAGAAGAAATCATTTAGTATATTGGCTGTTTCAGCAGGCTGGATGTGTTTCATCTGGTTTAGTTCGGACAATATCTCTGGTTTCGGTAAATTTTCCAGAACCCAGGAACTTTTCCCTTGTGGTGTGAAGGCTGGTGCCATCTATCTACATACATGCCAACTCACAGACGAAACTGACACTGATTATTTCTGAGCGTTTGTGGAAACTGTCTCCAGAGTTGCCTGGTGACTTAACTTATTTCCAACATATTTGAGACCCTCCTATTTTATAGTGTCTCGTAACGACGTTGGAGGAACGTGTTTTGACGTTCCTGTGGAACACTGATTCTACAAAGTTTGTGTAGAACTATTTTTTTCATATTTATAAACATATCAATGTTTATGGACGGCATATGTATTCACTGCCTTCGCCTGTGTGGACTTATTTTACACAACCCATACAAAGAAGAAACTTTGAAGACGTATAGGTCTAAGTCGGACCGAAAAGTCGTCATAAATTTCAGTCACTTACGTGCAGGTTGTAATTATTTGAGTATTGTTCCCATCATGGTATTATGCTTAGTGACTGTTTCATAGACTTGCCTTACTGTATATTATTGTGGTCATTGCCTGGTGTTGCAGTGGCCTAGCCTTGTCTCTTCTTAACTATAGAATACCTAAGGCACAAGTGGCCAAATTATTTTGAGTCCAGGATTAGAGACAGACTAAACACTAGAGAGTATTACAAAACATTGGCAAAAATGAACGTGTTGGTATTTTTCCCCGTTCGAATGACTGGAAATTATGTCTGTACAAATTTTTACCAATTCGTGAAGGAGTATGGAGTCTTGAGGTGTTTATGGGCTTTGCCTTATTCTTGGGTTTCAGAGAACCTTGCGATGATTCCTCTTTTAAGTCTTAGTAATTTCAAGTGTGTCTGGTTATGTTAATCTTGTATGGTGACAGTCTTTAGGTGGTCCTTCCTGCTCACACACACACTTGGATACTTAGGTATCCAAGATAAGTGTAGCCTCTGTGTATGATAGTGTTGGGTGTAGTTGTTTGGAGTTAAACGTGATGGAGTTGGTGTAGCTCATTATAGACACCTGCTGGCAAGTTGTTCCTGTCTGGTGAATAATTGAATTTTCAGTTAACGCTTGTGATTGTGTTTTATCCAGGTACGTATTTAATACTTTGTGAAGAATTACAGCAGGTGTGTGGTAACATGCCTCTCCCTCTTTCCCCTCAAGATACTACCTGTAGAAGTCAACTAACATCACTGATCATTGACAATGATCATTCACATCAATCATTCACACCAATAATTCTCACGAATCATTCACACCAATCATTCTCACCAATAATTCACGCCAGTCATTCATACGAATTTTTCACACTATCATTCACACCAATCATTCTCATCAATCAATTACACCAAACACTCAGACCAATCATTCTCACCAATCAATCACAATAACCATTGTCACCAATCATTCACACCAATCATTCTTACAAATCATTCATAACGATAAGCGTTTTAGGACACCGAAACAGTGAAGGAAATGCAATAACGATGAATTGTTGCAGAGATTGCGAAGATGACGTAATAGTGGTGAGGGTGCCATGACGCAGGAATGGTAGAAAGGTTGTCATATTTAGGGAATGGTGGCGAGGCTACCATGATTAGGGATTGGTGGGGAGAATACTATAAGGAAGGAGGTGGTTGAAGTAGCGAGGTGGTGGGTGGGGTGTGAAGGAGCTGAGGTGTGTCCCCTCACTAACACTGCTCTCTCTCTCCCCCTCCCCTCAGACTGGTCGCCATGACAACGGAAGCTGCCTAAAGTTAATTTAAAATATGACAACTCCTTGATTATTGCGTTTGTGTTCACCTGTGGTGTATAGTGTGTATAATGTGTGTATAGTGTGTGTATAGTGTGTGTATGTGTTTGTATAGTGTGTGTATGTGTGTATAGCGTGTGTATAGTGTATGTGTGTATAGTGTGTATAGTATGTGTATAGTGTGTGTATAATGAGTGTATAGTGTATGTGTGTATAGTGTGCGTATGTGTGTGTAGTGAGTGTATAGTGTATGTGTGTATATTGTGTGCATAGTGTGTGTATGTGTGTATAGTGTTTATATAGTGTGTGTATAGTGGGCGTATGTATGTGTATTGTGTGTTTAGTGTGTGTGTATGCGTGTATAGCGTGTGTATAGTTTGTGTATTGTGTGTACTACAGTGTCCACCTGTGATGTATAGTGTGTATTGTGTGTGTAATGAATATAGTGTATGTATAATTATGTATAGTATGTGTATTGTGTACAGTAGGCATAATGTGTGTATAGTGCATCACTATGTCCATCTATGGTGTAGTGTCGACCTATGGTGTATAATGTGTATACTGTATCAATGTGTCCACCTGTGGTGCATAGTGTGTATAGTGTACCACAGTGTCCACCTCTGGTGTATAGTGTATCACAGTGTCCACGTCTGGTGTATAGTGTATCACAGTGTCAACCTCTGGTGTATAGTGTATCACAGTGTCCACCTATGGTGTATAGAGTGAACAGTGTCCACCTCTGGTGTACAGTGTATCAGAGTGTCAACCTCTGGTGTATAGTGTGAACAGTGTCCACCTCTGGTGTATAGTGTATCACAGTGTCCACCTCTGTTGTATAGTGTATCACAGTGTCCACCTCTGGTGTATAGTGTATCACAGTGTCCACCTCTGGTGTATAGTGTACCACTGTTGCATGCAAAGAGTACGTACCCTTTATTCGGAGCATGTTAAACACATCCACATAGGCTCCCCTCCAACCAGCGAACCATCGTTAAGGGTTTGAAATGGGGCTCCATCATCAAATCAACGACTCGGTTCAGCCAATCATAATGCAGGTTTGACAATGGCAAAGGTGATGTGGTTACCACTCGCAAATTTGTCATTGGCATTCCTGCCTTGAGCTGGTTGTGGTACGGTTGTCTCTGTCTATTGGCTGCTGTTTTGCCTTGACGACCGTGGCATGCACAATTATTACTCTCTCTGTACATAGTGTACATACTTGTACAAAGCCTTATCTAATACTTGGTGAAGGAAAAGACAAAAGTCTGATATAATCATAATTGCTTGGTGAAGGAAATACAAATTCAAAGCATTTTCTACTGTGTTTCTTTGCTCCAAGCTTCCTTTTACACTCAGGATAACAGGCCATTGAACCTGAGGTTGTAATATGGGTAGCCTGTCCCGGAGCTGAATTTGGAGACTTAGAGCAGGAGTTGAGCCTAGAGTTGAAGTTGCAGCAGGAGCTAGTCTTGTATCTAGATAGCTTGCTATCTGGCATTGCTTACGCTTTGCCAACGCTTCACAAATTTTGTGTGTCATCTTTGCGTTCGCTTTGCTATGGTCAGCCTTGCTATTGCGTGAGTATTCTGCAATTTGGTTTGTTATTGCGTGTCAGCCTTGCTATTGTGTGTGCATATTGGCTTTGCTATTGCGTGTCAGCTTTGCTATCGTATGAGTATATTGCAATCGTACCGTGCATAGTGCTACAGCGTGTTAAGTTGGGGGTTAATGCCACCTATTCAATTTGCAAAGGGCAGTACAGTTTGTTCCTCGTTTTGTTGAAGCAGAGCCTGAACAGTTTTTCGAAGCATTTGAAAACCAGGCTCGAGCTTTAGGGTGGCCTGAGGTTCATTGGGTGACACTGGTGCATACTGCGTTGTTTGGTAAGGCACAAGAGTTTACGTCCATCCTTGGTAATGAAGACTTTGGTAACTATCTCATTGTGAAAACCACTGTTCTTGGGGCTTATCAATGTATTCCTGCCAAGTATAGGAAAGAATTCAGACTCGCAGAAGGCAGCTGGGTCAGTCTTACGTTGACTTTGTAAGACAGCAAACCAGGGCTTTTACAAAGGGGTAAAAGGCAAGTGGTGTCGTTGAATTTAAAAATCTGGTTGAGCTCATCTTGGTGGACAACCTGCTGGAGTCTGTTAGTCCAGAGGTTCGAGTCTTTCTGCAGGATCGCTCATTAGATACTGCATTGGAAGCAGCCAGGTTGGCTGATACTTTTGAAACTAACCGTTCCTTGTCCAAGCGGTCTTATCGCTTTCCTCAACAGCCTGGTATGAGCAGAGATCGTCAAAGAAAAGTTCCTGAGTGGAGAACTAAAGGTCAAGATGAAGGTGAATCTCGTCAGCAGTCAACTAAATCACCTGGTGAGCAGCGTTACTTCACTCATGGTCAACCTGGTGAGCGACCTCAAACTACTCAACATGGTGATTCGAGGCGGCAGTATCCAGAGTGGCGTAAGTTACAAAATCAACGAGGAGCCAAAGTTAAAGCTGAGGTGATATGCTTTCTGTGTAACAAGCCTGGCCACATCAGGCCCAATTGTCCAAGAAAACCCCAACCATTAGGGAAAATTAGTAATGTCCTTAATGACATGTCCCAGGAAGAAGTAGAGAAGGGGATGGCCCCCTACTATAGCACTTGTCAGATATCCCTTCAGGAACATTCAGTGAAAAAGGAAATTAGAACCTTTAGGGATGCTGGTGCATATTGCTCACTTATAAGAGAGAGAGAGTACTTCCCCTTTCTGAACAAACCTCTTTGGAGTCCTCAGTTCTGTTAGAAGCTTTTGGAGGAGCAGTATTTTCTGCCCCTTTACGTCAAATATACGTGCAGAGTAAAAACTACACTGGGTATTTGACTGTAGGTGTCTCGGAGGGATTTCCCATGAAAGATGCAATGCTATTACTGGGTAATAACATTGAGTCTACTAAATGTATGGAACCCATAATGATTAATTCTTCCCCGATGTTGGCCATAACTCGGGCAAAATCCAAAGTGATGTCTGATGAGAATGTTAACTCGTCCTTGGACGACTCTGATCTCGGACTAACCAAATTGTTTTACGAGGAAAACTGGCTAGGGCCTCGTAAATTTAGTGAACAGCCCCAGATCAAGCCTTCCTATTCCAGGGTTGCAGGATTGCCAGATGTCTCTGTTTCCATGCCTGAGGGACAGTCCTTTCGGGAGAAACAACGAAAAGACTCCTCACTAAACTCCGCTTTTGAGGCAGCCATGGGTAAATCCACTTCAGGTCACCCGGTGAAATATCTTCTTAAAAATAATTACTTAGTCTGCACTGAAACTGGTAAGGAGGTAGAGGGAAGACAGCAAACAGATAAATTAGTAGTTCCCAAAAATATTAGGTCTCAGATCTTAAATATAGCCCATAACTCTTCTTTAGGAGGCCATTTGGGAATTACCAAAACTCAGTATAGAATAACAAAAGAATTCTTTTGGCCAAAGTTAAGGCAAGATGTAAAGAATCAAATTCGCTGTTGTCCAGAATATCAGCAGGTAGGGAAACCTGGACACCCCATTAAACCTGCACCTCTCCATCCCATTCCTGTTAATGGAGACCCTTTCTCAGAATTAATAATAGATTGTGTAGGTCCACTTCCTAAAGCGAAGTCTGGAAATCAATACTTATTCACAATCATGGATAGAGTAACTAGATATCCAGAGGCAGTTCCTATGCGCAGTATTAATACTAAAGCAATCCTTAAAGCTTTAACTAAGTTTATCTCTTGTTTTGGAATTCCTAAATCTATTCAAAGTGATCAAGGTACTAATTTCACTGCCAAAGCATTTAGGGAAGCATTAACTAGGCTAGGAATAGTTCATAACCTATCCACTGCCTATCATCCTCAGTCCCAAGGCGCCTTGGAAAGATTCAATCAGACGTTAAAAACAATAATGAGAACTTTTTGCATGCATTTTCCTACAGACTGGGATGAATCACTTCCTTTGTTGCTATTCGCAATGAGAGAAACTGTGCAAGAGTCTACAGGGTAACAACCCTTTTGAGCTGATATTTGGGCACAATGTACGAGGTCCTCTACGAGTGCTCAAAGAAGGATGGATGGGAGAAGACGCCTCCACAACCCTCTACAACCCTTCTTCAAGGTTGCAGGTGGCACGTCAGTTGGCTAAGGCTAACTTGAAGGCAGCTCAGAATACGATGAAACAGAGGTATGACAGAAATTCAGAGTTTCGCTCCTTCCATCCAGGAGATAAGGTGTTGGTACAGGAGCCTATACCTGGCCACACCTTGAAAGCTAGATTTACGTGACCCATGCAAATTGTAAGTAAATTATCTGATGTAAATTATGTGGTATCTCCCCTTGATAAGACCTCAAAAAGTAAAACTTACCACGTTAATCAAATTAAAGCCTTTAATACACCAGATAAAGTCCCAGTAATGACTCTGTCCTCTGCCTCTGATGACCCTGACTCTTTGCACTCTGAGATTAAAGTAAAGCTTCCAAATTCGGTACTTCTCAAGGACCCTAACTCTTTAATGTTGGGGTTGACTATGACTCAAGTAACAAGTTTAACTGCGCTCCTACAGTCTTATCCTGATATTTTTTAGGATGTGCCGAAAAAATGTACATTAGGATATGCTGTAGATGTTGGAAACTTTAAACCTATTAAACTCTCCCCCTACAGAGCTAATCCTGAAAAACAGAGGCTACTTCAACAGGAGGTAGAATTTCTGTTAGAGCATGGGTTAGTGGAGGAGTCATCTAGTCCATGGGCGTCACCGTGCATCCTTGTTAATAAAGCTGATGGAGGGTTTCGAATGTGTACAGACTACCGTAAGGTGAATGAGGTCACAGTTGCAGATGCCTATCCTCTGCCACGTCTGGATGACGTAATCGACTTTGTGGGTAAGGCTACATTTGTATCCAAATTGGACCTCCTTAAAGGTTACTATCAAGTACCTTTAACAAATAAGGCGAAATATATCTCTGCCTTCGTAATTCCAGGAGGTCATTATCAGTATACAATGACCCCATTCGGAATGAAAAACTCGCCTGCATCATTCCAGAGACTTATCCATCAGGCTATTAAAGGACGTGAAGGCACGGCCGCTTACCTAGATGATATAGTTGTTGTGTCGGACACTTGGGACCAACATATGTTTAGGCTTAAGGCTCCTTTGGCCAATCTACTATTAATTTTTTGTCTCGAGAAATTTTTATGTCTCGAGAAAAGTTTAGCTTTATCTAATGAGCGGGATGGTTGAGGGGAAAGGCGGTCCCATTATTGTAATGTGCCATGGCGGCACTCTACCCATTTGAGGTGGAAGCCTAGTCCTGAGCCCTCTTGGGGTGGGGGTGTTGCATGCAAAGAGTATGTACCCTTTATGTTAAACACACCCACATAGGCTCCCCTCCAACCAGCGAACCATCGTTAAGGGTTTGAGATGGGGCCCCATGATCAAATCAACAACTCGGTTCAGCCAATCATAATACGGGTTTGACAATGGCAAAGGTGATGTGGTTACCACTCACAAATTTGTCATTGGCATTCCTGCATTGAGCTGGTTGTGGTACGGTTGTCTCTGTCTATTAGCTGCTGTTTTGCCTTGACGACTGTGGCGTGCACTATTATTACCTCTCTGTACATAGTGTACATACTTGTACAAAGCCTTATCTAATACTTGGTGAAGGAAAAGTCAAAAGTCTGATATAATCATAATTGTTTGGTGAAGGAAATACAAATTCAAAGCATTTTCTACTGTGTTTCTTTGCTCCAAGCTCCCTTTTACACTCAGGATAACAGGCCATTGAACCTCAGGTTGTAATAACCAGTGTCCATCTCTGGTGTATAGTGCGAACAGTATATCACCATGTCCATCTGTGGTGTACAATGTGTATAGTGTATCACTGTGTCCACCTCTGGTGTATAGTGTACCACAGTGTCCACCTCTGGTGTATAGTGTATCACTGTGTACACCTCTGGTGTATAGTGTACCACAGTGTCCACCTCTGGTGTATAATGTATCATTGAGTCCACCTCTGTTGTATAGTGTATCACTGTGTCCACCTCTGGTGTATATTGTATCACTGTGTCCACCTCTGGTGTATAGTGTATCACTCTGTCCACTTCTGGTGTATAGTGTACCATAGTGTCCACCTCTGGTGTATAGTGTATCACTGTGTCCACCTCCGGTGTATAGTGTGAACAGTATATCACTATGTCCATCTGTGGTGTACAATGTGTATAGTGTATCACTGTGTCCACCTATGGTGTATAATGTGTATAGTGTGTCACTCTTTCCACGTGTTTCGTATAGTGTGTGTGTGTGTATAATGTGTGTATAGTGTATCACTCTCTACATATGTGGTGTATAGTGTGTATAGATTATCTATAAAGAGCGTATAGTGTGTCATTGTGAGGTGTATGGAGTGTGTGTATAGTGTGTGTATTGTATGTGTAGTGAATCACTGTCCCATGTGTGGTGTATAGTGTCTGTGCATAGAGTATCACTGTGTCTACGTGTGTTGTATAATGTGTGTATAGTGTGTGACAGTGTGCCTCTGTGTCCACCTCTGACACTGGCACACTATACACACCACTATACACCTGTGGTGTATAGTGTGTGTATGATGTGCCTATGTATGTATAGTGTATCATCTGTGGTGTATAGTGTACCACCTGTGGTGTATAGTGTGCCTATAATGTGTGTATAGTGTACCATTGTGTACACGTGTGGTGTATAGTGTGTATTACTGTGTCCGCGAGTGGTGTATAGTGTCACTATGTCCACGTGTGGTGTATAGTGTATGTATACGTAGGGTGTATAGTGTGCGTATACTTTTAGTGCATAGTGAACACACACTATACACGTGTGATGTATAGTGTGTGTACACATGTAGTGTATTGTGCATCGCTGTGTCTACGATTAGTGTATAGTGTATTACTGTGTCTAGGTGTTGTGTATTATCTGTATCACTGTAAATAATATACACGTTTGTTGTATAGTATGACAGTGTGCATGGTGTGTAGTGTGTGGTGTATAGTTCTCCACCTGTTGTCTACAGTGTGCATATACGTGTGGTGTATAATGAATGTGCACGTGTGGTGTATAGTATGTGTATACTTTTATTGCACACACTATGTATGTGTACAATATGTGTGTTGCATAGTGTATGTTCACGTATGTTGCATAGTGTGACTATACTTTTGGTGTATAGAGTGATTATATTTTTGGTGTATAGTGTGTATGACTGCCTATCAGTCAACTGATGGTAAACCACTAGGAGAGTTTAAGAATACAGAAAAAAATTGTATGAATGAATAATTCATTCATGATTACTCCGGTGTATGAGTGTATGTTTTGGTTTTATATTTGACTGTATGAGTTAGCGTATGAATGAGTGATTGTTCAATCATACTCAGTTGAACCACGGTAATGTGTTTGTTGTGAATTGCTGAATCCTCGGTATAGTGTTGTGAATTGTTGAAGCCTCGGTATAGTGTTAGTTGTGAATTGTTAAAGCCTCGGTATAGTGTACTCACTTAATTGTGGTTGCAGGGATCGAGTCTTAGCTCCTGGTCCCGCCTCTCTGCTGGTCGTTACTAGTTTCACTCTCTCCTAGTTGCGTAAGCCTTGTCATACCTATTCTTAACGCTATGTATGGATTCTACCGCTACCACTTTGCTGTCTAGGTCGTTCCACTTCGTGACCATCATAAGACTAAAGAAGTACTTCCTAACATCCCTGTGATTCGTGTACTTGAGACCAACTTCTCAAACAGATTCTTCCTGGGCATCCTCTCAATTCCTCTTAGAATTTGCACGTCGTAATTATGTCACCTCTAGTTCTGCTGACCTCTAGTAGTGTCAGGTATACTTGTTCTAGCCTTTCATAGTGCATAGTTCCTTTGCAAACTCTTCCACTTTTTCCATTTTATTTACGTTCAATACCAATTGTGGGTTCCATACTGGCGCTGCATACTCCAAGATGCGCATGACTACGCAGCGTATAAGGTCGTGAATGCCTTCTTGTTGACGCTCCTGAGAGCTACCCGTAAATCTGCCAGTCTCATATTTGCTGCAGAAGTTATTCGATTAACGTGTGTCTCAGGCGAAGTGTTGGGAACTATGCTCACCCCGAGGACCTTCTTTCCTCTGAGGTCTTCCAGTCTTTGTCTACCGTGCCTGTACATTATGTGCCCTTATTTTTATGCGTTTGCATTTTTTGGAGTTAAATTCCAAAAGCCACTTGTCAGACCACTCCTAAAGACCAATCCATGTTAGTTGTGAATTGTTGTAACCACAGTATTATGTGTTTGTTGTATATTGTTGCAGCCACGGGTAGTGTGTTAGTTGTAAATTGTTGAGGGTTAGTTGTGTACTGTTGCAGACTCTATTGTGTTAGTTGTAAATTGTTGCAGACTTGGTACCGTGGGAAAGTTGAGAATTGTTGCAGCCAGGGTAGTGTGTGTGTCAGTTGTGAATTGATGTAAACTATGGTATTGTTGCAGCCACGGTATTGTGGGTTAGTCGTCAATTGTTATATTCCAGGTACTGTATTTTAATACCCAAGTTTCTTTCGCATATTATGCTAAGGACCCAATGGGATTTAGTTGATGATTAAAATTGTTTCTGTGTATTATTTTTGAAGTGATTAATTCCTCTCTCTCTCTCTCTCTCTCTCTCTCTCTCTCTCTCTCTCTCTCTCTCTCTCTCTCTCTCTCTCTCTTTCTCTCTCTCTCTCTCTCT